>CAUOFW020001303.1:155630-295539 GCA_963454935.2 Ilex paraguariensis | reverse complement strand
TGAAACATCATTTCATAATTGACAATAATGTAAAGAAAATTCTAAGAATGAAGTAACTTACCTCCAAATACTCAATAGGTCCTCTTCCTAGCCCTATTACGACTGACTTCTTCAAAGGGTCCCAAGTAAAATTGCTAGAATCAAGCATTGCCGTAATAGTGAAGAATTGTCTTTCCCAGTAGAAAATGACGCGAATAAGTTCAGTAAACGACAATGTAAACCCTCTACAACGTTGTTTAACGACGCGCAATAAATCATCCATCATATTATGCGTGTAACGGCCCACATGAGGTAACTTTCCTTTATTCTTGAATTCTAATAATGTGTCGATAATGACGCCTGTTTCATCANATGTAAATTTAACTTTTAAGAGTATAAAGTAAAAATCTTGAAATCTGTTCGGATATAAAATACAAAAAACCCAAAAAAACAAAGAAAAATTTTCAAACTCGAGAACAGAACATCCCCACTTGGTTTTGCAACAGTTCATGTCCCTTTGGTATTTCNTCGACAGTAAACGAATCACATGCATGCATCGTATAGTAATTCACAATTACATATATTTAACAGTTAACCGTACAGACAAAATCTTCGGGATTACTACTACAAATATAGTTGATAAAAATGCATAAGATACTAAGGTTTACATAAAACTGTCCCAAGTCATTGCATATTGTCTAACCATTAAAGCACCATGTTTACTGTTATGGTAACCACTTAAACAAACCCACGATAACCCATTACAGAGTACACAATATGGGTGAGCACGATACCCACAATAAGCATGACTATACTTATCATGCACCACATTAGATCACGGGTGTATGCGTTTGTTCCAATTACACGAACATGTGCTTCATCGTTGTTCACAACACCATCATCAACGATATNTTTCAATAATATTATTAATTTTAAAAACGTAAAATAGTAATGAACAACATCTAATATAGGGCCTTCCCCTGATTTTTCTTGTATGCACATTTTCAATGAATGAAATTTTTTTATTTTCCAAAAAAAAAATCACATGTAAGTTGAATTAATGCATCCAAGATAGATGAGAGGTGGTAGGAACCCACCAATCTAATCTATCTAACCAAACGGAGTTTTTTACCATACCCATGCAGATGCTCCTCCAAAGCATAATTCCAAATTTAACTTAATTATTTTTCTGCTTCTATATTTTATTTTGTAAAATTTATTAAAATGTGATTTTTTTTTAAATGCTGAATAGTTCCACTCCCCCCCCCCCCACTTTTTGATGTGGACAACCCACCCAATTGTCATTCTTTAATTATGTATAAACAAGAGTAAAATTGATTTGTTGGAGTAAATAAGAAGCTACCCACCCCTAATATTGCCTGAATTATTAATTCCTCTTCCCTTCTCTTTCTTTTTAGTTGATGAAGCAGAATAGAAAGTGAAATGCATTAAGTTGACCATTTGTCAACTTTGTTTGTCTGTTTCCTTCCGTATTCAATAATACATCAATTATTCCAGGAATGACAGAAACCAAGGTTTTTCTTCTTAGTCGAGACGAATTTTCCTGGAAACAAATAGTCTAATAAAATTTTAAATTCATTAAAAATTACCCCTACCACCGATGGTTAAGATTGGAACATGGTGGTTTAAGTGAAGTATTATTTTGTTCAATGAAGCTATGATGGTGATGACCACCTCTTTACGCCACCACCTGACGTGTAAAGAGGTTTGGTGATTATTATATCATTTGTTCAACACTTTTCACAATCCACCAGTATGGAAGGAAGGCTCGAGAGAGCTACCATGNATTCACCTTCACAAAAATCTCCCACACATGCTTAGGAAAAAAAAGATTTTAGGTGGTAGCCTACTTGAACGACAAAAACAAGTAATTTTGTCAAAGTTGTGGTGACTGCCACAACAGGCCACCAACCCACGCAGGTTGCTCATAATCCGGTAAACTAAAGAAGATGTCAACTTTTACTANGTCTGTTCCGAATTGTTCACATGCAGACCACTTGTCTTTCACTATTTCAATACTACTGGGGTGTGTTTGGCAAGTTTGCGGGGATAGGATTTGTTTGTTTTTTTAATCAAAATCAATTCAATGAAATTCCAAGTCCGGAGACATAGAAAAGATTCTAATAAAGTTGTGTAATCCAATTCTTTCTTTGGGAAGTACTTTTATATATTATGGGGTCTACGGATAAACCAATATGTTTTGTATAAATTGTCTTACCTTTTATATTAAATTACAATTTTACCCTTCACTCTTATCCTATCAAAAGTCATAGTTGGGTGAGCCAACATTATTTATTTTGTCCACCATTAAACTTCACTCCAATTTTCATGTGTGTTACCAAGTGTATAAACCGAAAATAATTTGGTTTTAATGTTTGCAATACCAAAAAATTTTGATATAATTAATTTGGTCATAAAACAAAGTCCCACATTTTTATAAAAATTTAAAAAGAAAAAAAAAATAACCTATATACACAAATCGATAAACACTTAAACATATTTCATTACCATACGTAGTCTTATACAAAAGACGAAGCAAAAGAAAAGCAGCGTACTACGTAATTAAACGTACCCAACATGTTTATATTCTTTGTTGCCTTCAAGTATACATACAAAATGAAGGCAACACAAGGAGGTACGAAGCGTGAAGCTACATGCACACACACTAATGTGTGTTGCATACAAAAACATGGGTAAACATACTTACCCAGCTGCTACATGCACATATACATTATAATACAAACAAATATTATAAGTTACCATTACAACAGACAACCTGACCAATTGCACCCAACATTCAATCATCGATCACTATGATATCACCGTCAAAGTGAGAGTTCACTGACGGTGAACTCCCAACGCTGTCACTAGGAGGGTGACTTGAGCTTGCTTCATCTTTTTTAAATATAACACTAAAATATTCAAAATTCGGGCATGGTTGAAGACAATGTTGTGTTGCAAAATCATCTTCCTACAATTAATAATATGAAAGTATGTGTTAATGGGTGGAAAAAAAAATAAAAAAAAAATAAAAAAAATTTATATATATATATATATATATATATATGAAACATCATTTCATAATTGACAATAATGTAAAGAAAATTCTAAGAATGAAGTAACTTACCTCCAAATACTCAATAGGTCCTCTTCCTAGCCCTATTACGACTGACTTCTTCAAAGGGTCCCAAGTAAAATTGCTAGAATCAAGCATTGCCGTAATAGTGAAGAATTGTCTTTCCCAGTAGAAAATGACGCGAATAAGTTCAGTAAACGACAATGTAAACCCTCTACAACGTCGTTTAACGACGCGCAATAAATCATCCATCATATTATGCGTGTAACGGCCCACAGGAGGTAACTTTCCTTTATTCTTGAATTCTAATAATGTGTCGATAATGACGTCTGTTTCATCCTCGAAAATCTTTGGGATCTTCATTATCAACTACAAAATATAATTTACATATTAATTTGGGATCAACTGTACATAAGATAAGCCTTATAGTCGACAGTAAACGAATCACATGCATGCATCGTATAGTAATTCACAATTACATATATTTAACAGTTAACCGTACAGACAAAATCTTCGGGATTACTACTACAAATATAGTTGATAAAAATGCATAAGATACTAAGGTTTACATAGAACTGTCCCAAGTCATTACATATTGTCTAACCATTAAAGCACCATGTTTACTGTTATGGTAACCACTTAAACAAACCCACGATAACCCATTACAGAGTACACAATATGGGTGAGCACGATACCCACAATAAGCATGACTATACTTATCATGCACCACATTAGATCACGGGTGTATGCGTTTGTTCCAATTACACGAACATGTGTTTCATTGTTGTTCACAACACCATCGTCAACGATATTGTCCATAGGTGCAGGAGGATGAAAAGCCATCGCATTGGGTACATCAACTTCATGCCGCGCATTGTACAATGCCAATGTTGTTTCTGCTTCAGCATACGAATCATAAGATTTGTATAATGCATTTGGATACCTGTTCACATGCGCATGACATTCCACCCATGACTCGTAAATACCAACTTGTCGTCCAATAAATACTACATACCAACGTTGCTTCTTGTTCATATCTACGTACACAAAAAATGCAACTTGTTGTTACTCATAATAAGATTGGAACATTATTCCACTCAAATCCATAGTTGGTCATATTAACAATGTCTCATCTAATATATATTTACATAAATTAGTTCCATCAAAAACATACACACAGTCGAACCAAATAGTCCATACAGACCAAAAAAACATACCAACAAAATAGAATTGTTAATGTAATCGAACTACCTCCACACCATTTGTTACATTCACCTTCACAAAAATCTCCCACACATGCTTAGGAAAAAAAAGATTTTAGGTGGTGGCCTACTCGAACGACAAAAACAAGTAATTTTGTCAAAGTTGTGGTGTCTGCCACAACAGGCCACCAACCCACGCAGGTTGCTCATAATCCGGCAAACTAAAGAAGATGTCAACCTTTACTGGGTCAGAACAAATCTTAAAAAGAGCCGCATGACGATTAATCATAGACAAACCATTGATCTTCTCAAGTTCCGCATTCACTCTCCTTCTTGCATCTGCAATATCATGCATCTATACAACTCGATGTGCAATATTGTCAAGCTGCTTACGACTCTCTTGAACATATTCACCAAATACCTTGGAGATGTCTCCCAAACTTTTTGCAATAGANATCAACCATAGACAAACCATTGATCTTCTCAAGTTCCGCATTCACTCTCCTTCTTGCATCTGCAACATCATGCATATATCCAACTCGATGTGCAATATTGTCAAGCTGCTTACGACTCTCTTGAACATATTCACCAAATACCTTGGAGATGTCTCCCAAACTTTTTGCAATAGAATTAGATGCATTTCCACTCACCTTAGCTTTTTTTCTATTATTTGGACATGGTGAGGCAACATNAAATTTTGATATAATTAATTTGGTCATAAAACAAAGTCCCACATTTTTATAAAAATTTAAAAAGAAAAAAAAAATAACCTATATACACAAATCGATAAACACTTAAACATATTTCNCTTTTTGCAATAGAGTCAGATGCATTTCCACTCACCTTAGCTTTTTTTCTCTTATTTGGACATGGTGAGGCAACACTTGGTTCCATTGTAGGTGGTTGATCACCTCCATGTGTTGCACTACTTGATGCTGGGACATTCATTCTCAATGGATTTTGTGCTTCTATGTTGTCTACTTCTCTCATTGATGCTTCGGCCTCGGCATCGCCAACCATGTCTTCAACATCGATAGCGAACTCCCCGGTTGCCCGGTCCTTGCCAAATATAATGCCCCAGTCATTGAAGTAAGGCCACGATTTATCTCGCATGCCTTTTGCATTTCGATCCTTCTACAGCATATATGGACAATTATTATTAAACTTTACAATAATGTCTACTATGGTATTACTTATTAAAATGAAACCTAGTTAAATTGTTGGTTAATGAATTTCACCTTCAAGTAGTCTTGCCAGATGTCGTCCCCGTCAATCATGATCTTATTATCAGTACTGTTGAACCCAAACCCAGATGTGGCCATCATGGTAAACAGAGAGTTGTAATTCTTCTTCCATATTTTCAGCTTTGACTCAATATGGGGCGAAGCCCGCAACTCGCAACCTGGAATTGCTACTTTCAAGCTGTTTTCAAGTGCTTGTAAGTAGCCGGGTCTAAAAGTGCCATTTTGGCACTTCCACCCGTTAACACACAGTTCCTTCAATGATTGTAAGAGTTGATTTTCTTCAGTCATACTCCATGTCCTTCTAACACCTCTTTCTGATTGTGTACTTGCAATTGTGTCTGACATTGCTATCTCTATTGTAAAAGACAACAACATGACAATTTGCAATTGAAATATAAACATCCAAATTACGGGTTAAAAATGACAACTGTCAATGAAAAACACTTTGTAGTATCATACAAGATTACATTGTAACACATTCAGGTCCTCATGTCCCACATCGTCTACATTAATAAAGCCATAAAATTAGTAACCAAGATAAAACACTAAGTACTCCAATTACGTAGTTTGTCCACGAGTGCTTCTCCACTCATTGTACATATCTAATGCCATCTGATTTCGAAACGTAGACCATTCGGTGGATATCTCGACAATGTCTATGATATCATCAACATGTTCACCATCAACAGGAATTTCTTATGGTAAATCCTCCTCAAATGGATCAATGCTCATTTCATTCTTAACTAAGTTATGTAACAAACAACATGCAGCTATGATGTGGTTATGAGTGCGCACAGGGTAATAACAAGGTGCCCTAAGAATCGCCCATCTATTTTTTAGCAAAGCAAAACATCTCTCAATGCTAGTCCTTTCAGCAGAATGACGCAAATTAAACAATTCTTTGGGATTTCTTGGTGCTGCAAAGGCAACCCCAAACTCTTCTATATGATATCGCTGACCCCGAAATAGTGCTAAAAATTCGTCACCATTTGTATAACCCGCATCAACTAGGTAATACGTGTCTGTGTTTTATAAGAATATATTTGTTACACGTACCAAACACATGTAAATGTGAGTATACTTATAAAAAATATATATAATATGCTACATACCACGTGCTACCTTCAACCCATTTGTCCTACTAACCGCATCACGCAATATCCTAGAATCGGCAGCTGACCCTTCCCATCCAGGAAGCACGTATATGAACTTCATGTTCGGTGCACATACACCCAACACATTGGTTGCTATACCACCTTTACGTGTTCTATATCTAGCTTGATGGACAAGCGGTACTCGGGCAGGAACATATGTGTCATCTAATGCCCCCACACAATTCTACAAAGGCAAGTGAGTAAACAAGTTTATAAAGATGTATGAAATAAAAAAATCCATGTTATATGGTGTAAAAATCAATATTGACTTGAATGTTAAATGGTGATTACCTTAAACCACTTCCATTTAGGGTCTGTACAGTTTTCGGGCACTGATTCAGGCGTCTGAAGCAATAGCCTGCGTAGCCTTAACACCGCAGTAAGGACATTGTTGAAATGTCTACTAACTGTCTCACTAGAGCGCAAGATATTGAACTTAACTGGTCTATTTTTATTGTCATGCCCTAAAATACTTAAGAACATCGTCATCATCTCCTCGACACTTACGTGCCTAGTTGGTCTTAGCAGCCCAACATCACGGACCAGATTACATAGTACTATAAACGTGTGTCTATCCATCCTAAGTTGACTTATACACGTCCTGTCACTCTCGCCAATGAGACGGTGCAAGTGTTCAATCTGTAACCGAGACCTATTGAAAGGTCATGGAACCTTAGATATTGTATCATTGTGTTCCATGTCTCATATCATCAACATTATAGACACCACAAGATTAAACACCACTATCATCTCCCGAATAGTCCTATGCATAAACGTAAGTAACAAACATAATTCATCGTACTCGTTGTCCATGGTTACCTAATTCAATGAAAACAAAATAAATTCAATAACATTGTTATCACCTGGCATGGATATGTTAAAAAAAAAAACATATTGCAACATATATTGTTTGGCCAACAAAATAAATCACAAGAATATAATATTCTAATTACAACAAATGTACAACTAACCTCAGTGAACATATAACTAGTAAAGAAAAGCATGTCAAAACGTTAATATACAATTTGACACAACAGTTTTAACTGTATACTGTCACAATAACAAAAAACTAAATAAAAAAATTATTCTAAGTTAGGTACCTGAAGAGTGCTTGTTAAACCCTTGATTTGAGACACTGTTAATAACGTAACAACTGTATTAGAAATAATAAAAAAACAAGAAAACTTATTAAACAAATACAAATAATCCTCATGAGGAGTTAATGTGTCTCTCTATCTATGTCTCTCTCTGTTATTGGGTACATACAACTATCCCAATTGTAATTATTTGGTTTCAAGATTAATAGACAAAGTAACAATACTGAAATCCAAGCTACAACCTTTTGCTATCTATGAAGTATCAAGAATTCACACTCAAATATGGACAATTATGTAAAGTAAGTAAAACTAGTACTTTAGCTTCCTACCTAAAAACTCTGGCAGCTTTCATACACTTGAAGTCTTGAACAACTCTAATATTTCAAGTTAGAATATGATAGATATTAAGCTGTCATACATATTTTTTAACTGTTCAAACCGATTTAATATAATTAAATATAATTTAGACAACTAAACAAATTTTATTGTAACTTTCATTTCTTTCAAACAATAGATTGAAATATTTTAAAAACCTTCTCCCACCGAATACATCATCTTCTTGGTGATAAAAATATTTATAGTCGGAATGATCGTGTCAATTTTAGTTATAGCAATCTCGATCATTGATTATTTAGTACCATGGACATTTATTTGAAATTTTATTGTCCACAGGTGCTAGGATATATAATTGGGGACTATAATGTTATTAGGGAAAAACAATATGACTTAATTTGTTAATATGTAACAGTAACATGGCCGAGGATATTTACCATAGCTGTAATTGTTGAATTTTTTTAATTGGGACACATCATTACATCAAATTGTTAAGTTGAAATAGCATTACTTATACTGAGAACAATTTTGTTCATATATTTCATACTAAAAATTGGATTATGTTATAAAAAAATTATTTTTTTAACATCATAACTCCTATTATCGTTCAATGGAAACCCATCATCTGACATGATTTATATTTATTAATTTCATAATTAATAAAAATTATAAAGAGTAATATTATTTGAACATAAATTATTGATCTAGTAATTCATAATCATTGAATTGACAATATAAATTGACTCCTTGAACAAAAGATAGAGTTTTATATTTTCTATGGCCATATAGAAATATGTTCATCATTATTTCAATCAACTCAGGGATAAAAAACACAAATCATAGCAATTTTATTAAGAAACCAGCATAACAAAGCCATTAAACAAGAATTCGAGAACTAAGCGTAGGAATAAATCAATAAAATTGATTTCTTCTTTTAATCTTATTCAACATTCCATAACTACATTTGAAGAACATATAGCAAAACAATCTAAATTCAAGTACAAAGACAACAATATTTCACCAACCAACAAGCCTCAAACACTTAACAAAACAAAGAAATCCTAATTGTCAGAAGGAAGAGTGCGGATCTAATGACAAGAAGGAAGAGTGCGGACTGTAGATTTTTTTTTCGTCCATTATATGCTGGAGTTTAGCAATGTATGTAAAATTTTTGGTGCTGCATTTTGAAGCTCCTCATGAACTGGATATTGCATGACAAATGTTAAAATTTCAAAAGATTGAACTGGGTAATGCATTTTGAAGCTCCTCATGAACTGGGTATTGCATGACAAAGGTTCAAATTTCAAAAGATTGAACTGGGTAATGCATTTTGAAGCTCCTCATGAACCGGGTATAGCATGACAAAGGTTCAAATTTCAAAAGATTGACCCACATAATGAAAAATTGAGGTGGCTCCTGAAATTTCAAACACATGACAGTCCAACATATGTTCTTGANTAGCATGGCAAAGGTTCAAATTTCAAAAGATTGACCCACATAATGAAAAATTGAGGTGGCTCCTGAAATTTCAAACACATGACAGTCCAACATATGTTCTTGATTGAAATATCCAAAGGCCACTAGCAAAGTATCTATCGAGAACCTATGAACACCTGTTCAGCGAAATTTCATGCGTTTTTGCGGATCAGTAGGCATGGTGCCTCCTCCAAGATTTTGATTCTTCTTTATTTTGACCAACAAAGCAAGTTGATACATCATGCCTTTGGGATTACACATTCTTACAGCACCCTTGCAAGACCCAGAAAAAATAAAGTTGCAGGAGGCTCTGGTATTGACTTTAGTGTAAATTAGATTTTATTTTCCATTTATTTGCAGTTTGGGAGGGAGAAAAGAGAAGACACAGGTAAATATATATATATATATATATATATATATATATATACACACACACATATGTAGAGAGGAAGACAACGACAAGGCAAGATTAAGATATATATATACAGAGAGGGAGTGAGAGAAATATACCTTCTAATGGGGACCAATGGGTGCCGCTTGCGGTAACACAGGACCAATGAGAAGACGAAGACAAAAAAGGGGAGAAGTAAAAACCCTACTTTTGCAACTGTGCAAGGGTATTTTAGTATTTCCAAGCCCAATCCGGTAGCTGGGCTAGCTAATCCCAAAGTTATGGTGGGATACAACAAAGTGGGTCAGATGGGATAAATGGTAGAAATGACTACGGGCCGAGGATTTCAGCCCAACGACTATCCCATTCAAAAAAATGAATCCAAATTAGGGATTTGTGACCCCCGGACAATGTAACCCAATCCAACTAGGGGTTATCCCCTTTTATCCCCTTCCCAAACACACCCCTAGTATAGGAAGGAAGGTTTGGGGGAAAACAAAGGGTTAAAAAAGTCACATGAACCACCTTGAAATTATTAACTGTGTATAACATAGAATATTATTTTTTTTCGACTTGATTCTCATTTGGTGTTTATACATAGAAATTATTAACTTTAAATTTAGTGTCACTGTTACTTGTTTGTCTATAACCTTGTGTGTTCAATACCATTGCCCTTTATATTGTGCTATCCATTGTATCTGAACTTGTGAGTTCAATTCCAGTAAGCAAGTATCTGATATAATCATTGTACCTAAAGCCCCCATTAAAAAGAAAAAAGAAATGTAAATTCAAATGAAATTTGAATTAAATGAAATTTAAAGGCATAGTCATGATTTGACATTGTGAAATGAGCACTAACTTTCCAAAAAGTGACGGTGTCGAGAGGTGGTTGTTGAAAAAGTGGCCAGAAGACCTTGACCTTTTGTGGCCGCAGAGGCTGCAAAAGTCCTTGGAGATTTGTGGCCAGAAGCTGCCAAGGCATTTCAGGCTTGTTGAACACCTGGCTTGCACATGGTTTCGGATGGGTCGTGGGGTTCGTGTTCTAGACTTCTACCATGGGTGTTTTTTAAGAGAAGATATTCGTGGGCAGGAACATTGTGGGCTTCAAATATTTTGGCAACCGTAACTACGAATCGATCACTGCAATGCTGCTCAGCAGCAGTCCAAATCTTGTATCTTAAACACATGTACATTACACATTTCATTTTATGGGTCTCAAAAAATTAATTTTTTCATTCAGTATGTGGTGCACATGTATTTGAGAAATAAGATTTAAGTTAAAAATTGGACAGCATAGCATTTTTTTCTACGGAATCACAGTGACGAGTTGATTAAAAAAGGGAATAATCTATCTTTGAAAGGAATGTAGGTGTCTCATAAGTTTATTATGCATTCTTTTGTGCTCCTCCGTCTTAAACTTCGTACTACTGAGTGATGTAAGGTAGGAACCAGAATTAACATTTTAGTACTTAATTCAGAATTATCTTTTAATATGCACTATTTTAATAATTGAGCACCATAATTGGTATGTAGTAAATCTTAGTAGATATCATTTTACACTATTTCTTCGAGAAATATGTAATAGACAGGAAAAGAAAAGTAAACTTCTTCTTGGTGTGTTGAGGTGGTCGAGTCTTTAACTACAATATCAATTTAGGAGCCGTGGACCGCTAGGTAAAGAAGTGATTAGACAAGAAGAGAAAAACACGTGATTAATGGTAATTTCATCTGTTGGATTATAAAAAAAAAAAAAAAAGTCAAAAAGAAGCATAGGGTGTATGTTAAGTAGACAAAATATCATAATAGGATGAAAACACTTGTATTTAGAAAGAGATATGATACACAATTATGAAAGAATAATGAGATTAAGGGAGTCGTTGTTGCAAATTTGAATTATAGAAAAAAAAAAAAAGAAGAGGTCGATGGTATACCAAAAGCATATATGAATGTGTTGTGAAATATATATATATATGTGTGTTTGTGTGAAAGAGTGACATTTTTTTTGAATTGAGGACATGGATTGACGGTCAAGGGACAATATCTTTGTTGGTTTAATATAAATTGCTTTTTAATTGTGCTGGAGAGATATATGTAACAGAAATAGGATTTTATAGAAGAGTTTTAACTGCTTTACGGTTTTTTAAAGCTTCTTTCGATGTGAAGAAATATAGTGAAATTGAATTGGCCTAATTAATTTTTAAATTATTAGTTAAAAAAATATTTGTTTTCCTTCTTTACACTGGTTTTTTATAATTAAGAATAATTTAGATAATTAAAAAAAAATTCCTGTCTCTTCTCGGCGCCAGGTCCCTCACCAGAATGTTCCAGGGCAACGCCAGGGAGCCCCTCATCAAGCGATCCCTCCTCAACGTGCAGGGAGCACACGTGTTCCCCTTTCGCACGTGCCTGCACTGGAGGACGAAGGAGAAAGTCAATACAGAGACCACGAGAGCCAGTACTATCACCCAATCGAAGATATACCCAACCAGTGGGATGAGAAGATCAAGGAAGTGCAAGACCAGCTTGGTAATGCCCTCAACGCCATCAAGGCACAGGCGCCTGAAACCGTGGACTATTTGGTGAGGCGCACTGATACTCCTTTTATTACTGACATTGTTAATTACCCGTTGCCTTCGAAGTTCAAGATGCCCACCATCGAGATCTTTAACGGCACCAAAGACCCCCTTGATCATCTGGATACCTACAAGTTCCTCATGCAACCCTACAATGTGCCTGATGAGATCATGTGTAGGGCTTTTCCTACCACCTTAAAAGGGTCTGCCCGCCAGTGGTTCTCCAAACTTAGGCCTTCCTCCATCCGCTCCTTCGCAGAGCTAAGTAGGTCATTCGTCTCCCACTTCAATAGGGGACGTCGCCATCAAAAATCAGTGACGCACCTGCTCACCATCAGCAGGATAGGGAAGAAAGCCTTCGTGACTACCTTGCCCGCTTCAATGAGGAGGTGCTCCAGATTGATGAGCCAGATGATAAGGTGACTCTGGCTGGCTTTATTGTCGGTCGTCGCACCTCCGGCTTCATGTTCTCAATCCTCAAGAAGCCGTCCTCCAGTATGCCCGAACTTCTGTCTAGGGCACAGAAGTATATGAATGTCGAGGATGTCACCAAGGTCCGTCGGGATGAGTCCTTTTGAGGAAGGGAGAGAAGAAAAACCAGTCGAGAAGATAAAAGGGAGACCGAGAACAAGAGGAAGAAAGCAGAGAGAGTCTTTGTAAAAGACCGCCTCGGACCACTGCCCCTGAGGAACCAACGACCATTCACTCCACTCAATGCCTCAGTGGAGCAAATCCTACTCCAGATTCAGGATGACCCCGCCATCCGTTGGCCGGGGAAGATGAGGTCTGACCCCAAACGCAAAAATCTCAGTAAGTATTGTCGCTTCCACCGCGACCATGGACATGACACAGATGACTGTTTTCAATTGAAGAAGCAAATTGAGGAACTTATCCAGCTGGGTCACCTCAGACAATATGTAGCTGGTCGAGGACCAGCTCCACCGCACAAAGAACGAGAATGCCAGCAGCCACTTGGTGAGATTCATACCATTGTCGGAGGGTTAGGAGGAGGAGGTGACTCCAACTCCGCCAGAAAGGCGCACGCCCATAGAGCCAGACAAGCGGAGTCTCATGACTCCCGCCCAATGAAGACCCCACGACACGGGGAGGAGGAGGTCATTACTTTCTCAGACAGTGACCTTATAGGGGTCCAGGTCCCTCATGATGACCCTTTAGTTTTGACCTTGGTGATGGCCAACTACCAGGTGAGGAGGATCCTAGTCGATAGCGGCAGCTCAGCCGACATCCTCTTTGCCACAGCCTACGACAACCTTCACCTCGACAGGGAGAGACTACAACCGATCAGGATTTCCTTGGTTGGCTTCTCGGGAGAGAGAGTCCGGCCCTTGGGATCCATCACCGTGCCTGTCACAGTAGGAACTGCACCCAAGAATTCTACTATCATGGTAAATTTTATTGTACTTGACTGTCCCTCTGCTTATAATATGATTATGGGACGCCCTGCCCTCAATACCTTAAGGGCAGTACCCTCTACTTACCACCTTCTCCTCCGCTTCCCAACCTCGAGTGGGATTGGGGAAATAAAAAGAGATCAGGTCTCAGCGAGAGAGTGCTATGTGGCTTCCATGAGGGCTAGGAGACCACACGAGACTCTCCAAGTTGAAGTTCTTAACCCCCAGAGACGACAGTACCTTGGAGAGGGGTGAACCAGCAGAGGAGCTCCGCCCAAAAATACTAGATGACAGCCTTCCGAAGAGGAAAGTATACTTAGGCTCCTCACTCTCCCATGAGCAGACATCTGCGTTAGTAGATTTCCTTAGAAGAAACGCAGACATTTTTGCTTGGTCCCATGAAGACTTGGAAGGAATTGACCTAGAAGCGGCCTCTCACCGACTCAATGTTGACCCCAGATATAAGCCTATCCATCAAAAGTTGAGAAGTGTGAGCACTAAGAGAGGGCAAGCTATGGAGAAGGAGGTAAACAAATTCATGACGAACGGGTCAGTGAGGGAGGTAGCTTACCCATACTGGCTATCCAATGTGGTAATGGTGACGAAGGCCAATAGAAAATGGCGCCTATATGTGGACTTCACAGAGCTAAATAAGGCCTGTCCCAAGGATAGCTATCCTTTCCCACGCATCGACATACTCATTGACGCCACTGCTAGACATGAACTCCTAAGTTTTTTGGACACCTACTCTGGGTACAACCAGATTAGCATGTTTTCCCCGGACCAGGAGAAGACCTCGTTCATCACCCCAAGAGGCACTTACTGCTACAGGGTGATGCCCTTCGGGCTCAAGAACGCCAGTGCCACATACTAGCGCCTCATCAACAGGATGTGTGAAGCCTAGATTGGAAAAACGATGGAGGTCTATGGAGACGACATGTTGGTGAAGAGCACAGCAGCGACAGATCATGTAACACACCTCCAGGAGACTTTCGATGTGTTGAGAGCTTACAAGATGAAGTTGAATCCTAAAAAATGCGCCTTTGGCGTCAGTTTAGGGAAGTTCCTAGGCTTCATGGTCCACGAAAAGGGGCATTGAAGCCAACCTGGATAAAATCAAAGCTATCTTGAAAATGAAGTCTCCTGCCTCAATCAAAGAAGTCCAATGCCTCAACGGGAGAGTAGCCGCCCTCAACAGGTTTGTTTCTAAGTCTGCAGATAAATGTCTACCATTTTTTAAGATCCTCCATAAGTCTTTCTAGAGGACCCCAGAGGCAGAGAAGGCCTTCTAGAGGCTCAAAGCCTATCTCATCACACCACCACTACTCTCTCATGTTGTACCAGGAAAAACTCTCTACCTTTACCTCTCCACTTCATCCTCTGCCGTAAGCTCTGTCCTCATTAGAGAGGATGAAGGAATCCAAAATCCAGTCTACTATGTTAGCTGGGCATATCGAGGAGCAGAGGTGAGGTACCCAGGGCTGGAGAAGTTAGCTCTTGCCCTCGTCACTACCGCAAGATGCCTGCGTCACTACTTTCAGAGCCACACCATCGTGGTTGTCACAGATCAACCGCTTAAAAGAATTTTGGGAAAACCTGATGTTTCAAGCAGACTCCTCAAATGGGCTGTGGAGTTGAGTGAATTCGATGTGCAATACCAGCCGAGGGCTGCCATCAAAGCACAGGCACTTGTAGACTTTGTAGTAGAGTCCACACCGATACTGGAGGAAGTAGCAGGCACCCCCACATTTGCTTGCTCTGTACATGCCAACTCCATCCAACAAAAGGCAAGACCTGCAATTGAACGAAGAACCCAATGACCATGAGGAGGAAAAAAAGGGAGAGCCACAAACCAAGGCGCCACCCACCTGGCTTGAGGCGCCGCCCACCTCACCTTGGGGGCAACTTCCTCAGCCTTCATCACTCCCCACTTTTCCCTCTCTCCAGTCATCGCCTCCATCATCCGCCACGCTATGCTGGAAACTCTATGTCGATGGATCCTCTACCAATGAGGGCGGCGGAGCAAGACTCGTGCTGATCAGTCCTCATTGCACCCCCTTGAAGTATGCAGTTTCCCTACACTTCACCACATCAAATAATCAAGCAGAGTATGAGGCCCTTATATCAGGCCTATGGTTAGCCTTGGAGATGGAATCACTCAACCTCATGGCACATAGTGACTCTCAGCTCATAGTCAACCAAGTGAAGGGAGATTTTGAAGCCAAGGAAGAAAGGATGCAGGAGTACCTCTCGGTGGTCCAAGCCCTCCTCACGAAGTTTGCCAACTTTGAGTTCCACCATGTACCTCGAGAGGAGAACGCTATGGCGGACGCCCTCACAAAATTTGCCTCTGCCAACATACTTATGGGCCCAGCGTTAACAGGTCATCAGTTTGAGCCTAGCACCTCCAAGCCAGAGGAGGCCAAGGTTCAATGTGCATCGTTGGAGTCCAACTGGATGACTTCTATCCGAGTTTACCTAGAGGAGGACACTCTCCCAGATAACCCAGTAGAAGCCAAAAAGTTGAGGATGAGAGCATCCAGGTATGTTATACTACAAAACATCCTTTACAAGAAAAGTCATTCTCTCCCACTACTCCGTTGTCTCACCCCAGAGGAGGCGGACTACGCCACGAGAGAGATCCATGAAGGGATATCTGGGAATCACTCAAGAGGGCGTTCATTAGCCCATAAAGCAGTCCGACAAGGGTTTTATTGGCCTACTATGATGCGAGACGCTCGACACTTTGTAATAAAGTGTGATAAGTGTCAACGCTTTGCAACCATGCCCAGGCAATCGCCCGAAGAGCTCACCACCATCCAGAGTCCATGGCCTTTCCCCATGTGGGAGATCGACACCCTAAGTCCCCTCTCTGTGAGTCGAGGTCAGTAAAAATTCGTAGTCATAGCCATCGACTACTTCACCAAGTGGGCAGAAGCTGAAGCCTTAGCTAGAATCACAGATAAAAAGATAAAGAACTTTTATATGGAAGAGTTTGGTCTGTTGCTTCGGGATACCGTATACCATTGTAAGTGACAACGTCAAGCAGTTTGACAACAAACTCCTCAACACTTTCTGTGCGGACTTGCAAATCAAACAGCCCCACTCTAACCCCGACCATCCACAGGCGAATGGGTAGGCAGAGGTCACTGTCAGGACCATACTCCGAAACTTGAAATCCAGACTGGATTCTGCAAAAGAAAAGTGGGTAGATGAACTCCCAAGAGTATTATGGGCCTATCGCACGACACCAAGGGCTCCTACGGGCGAGACCCCATTCTCCCTAGCCTATGGGACAGAGGCAGCGATTCCCGTTGAAATTGGGGTACACTCCCTTAGAGTGCAGAACCATGACCCTACTAGTAATGAAGAAGGCCTCCGCATCAACCTCGACTTGATAGAGGAGGAGAGGGAGATAGCGATGCTCAGGAATGCAGAATATAACCATCGCATGACCAAATACTACAACTCGAGGGTGAAGTCTCGTGCCTTCTTACCTGGAGACCTGGTCTTGAAAAATGTCATATTATCTACCAAAGACTCCGAGGAAGGGAAACTCGGACCTAACTGGGAAGGACCATACATGGTCACGGAGGTAGTAAGGCCAGACACCTACAGAATTTAGAATTTTGAAGGAAAGGTCCTGGGCCACCCATGGAATGCAGAACATCTAAAGAAATACTACCAGTAGCTGGGGGCAATAAGTCATAAGTTGGTGTCCATTGCATAGTTTATTTATCTTGTCGGTCAATTTTCTATGTTAATCATTTTTCTTCAAATATTTTACTTTGAATAAAATTTCTTTATATTTTCTTCAAAAAGTTGTATTCAATTCAAAAGTCATAGACTTTTACAAAAGTTGTGTTCAAATCCATAAACTATTTACAAAAGGATAGACACAGTGTATCAGCAGAACAAAAAATGCAAAAGGCACCACATTCCTAGTGGCTCCCATTACCTCCACTTACGTAGTTTTCATCATCAGACTCAAGGGCCTCATGAGGCTTGAGGTCAGAAAGATCGTAGTATGGGAATGCTACTGAGGCTTTCCTCCTGAGCTCCTCATAACCGTCAATGAAAGCATTGGCCCGAGCCCTCTCAGCAGCATTCCTCTGAACCTCTGCTCTGGTGGCTCTTTCAACTGATACCCGAAGGTCAGCCTCAAGCTGGGCTACCTTCTCCTCTGATAGCCTCAACTGCTCAGCAGCCCTCTCTCCTATTCGCCGTTCGAGCTCTAACTACTTCTCGGCATCCTCTCGTGCCTGTCGAGCTAGCCTTTCGGCGTCCTCTCGTGTCCGCCACTCAAGCCCAAGTTGCTTCTCAGCAGCCTCTTGTGCCCGTCTCTCCCTAGCCAAGGTAACGACTGCATCACAGATCTGCAAGGTGTTATTAAACAAGCAAGGAAAGGCAGCAGCCACATGTAGGCATTCAGAGAAAAGAGTACAAGGAAAGTCATAAAATAAGCTAGAATATGAAAGGAAGATAGACACGGAGCAAGGATATAAAACATACCAAAGCTAAACCTCAACAGTGGCATTAATCATGCCCTCAGGACCTCAAGAGACGATCTCTTGGGCCTCAACTCCAGTCACGAAATCAGAGAGTCTCTCCCTTGCCAACCTCACGTCCTGTAGCATAGATAATGGGGGAGCACCCGAAGTGGGACTGCCTATCTGGTCCTCAGTCCTAATGGAAGGTGGTGTCGGAGTCTCAACACCTACAGCAGCTCTAGAACAGTCTCTCGGGGGTGGGGAGGAATCAGCCAAAGAAGAAAGAGGAACATCACTAAGATCAGCTCCTCTGAAGGTAGCTTGATCGATAGACCTCAGTTGAGAAAATCTGGGGGTACTGGACTTCGCCCGCTTGGAAGAAGGAGGAAGGGAAGATGCCACCCTGGAAGTAAAGACTTCCCCCACCACTGACCTATCAAAGGGCGGACCTGCAGAGCCAACACAATTCAAAAAATCCTGCCACATTGAGTCTTTAAGAAGACTACGAAGTGAAAAGAGAAAGGGTCAAGTACCTTTCTTTCTTGACCTGGGAAGAGTTATAGAGGTGCCAGACGCCATCTTAATATCGGAAAAATCCTTGGTCGGTTTATTGCGAACCATCTCAAGCAGTCTCTCCTGAATCGGAGTTAGAGTTNATCCTTGGTCGGTTTATTGCGAACCATCTCAAGCAGCCTCTCCTGAATCGGAGTTAGAGTCGGTGCAGCTACATGAAGACAGGTGCACCATAAGAATAAATACATGAGAATGGAGACACAAATTAAGGGCAAAAATCTCGCACCTTGTTTCGTCTTCAGAACTGTACTCCATCGTGTGGGCACAAGGTCACGATAGGACTCGGAGGCCCACTCGCCTCCAACAAAAAAGAACTTCATTTTCCATTTATGATGGTTGGATGTAAGCCCGCCAATAAACTTGCCTGATCTTGGGGTGAAGCAGTACCACCCCCGGTGAGGAATAGGATTTTCTGCCAGTGTGTATATAGCCAAAAACTCCTCGAACAGTGGAGGGACGGTAGCATTATGCACCAACTGCCATAAGGCAAAGAATGCCGATATCACCCTCCAACAATTAGGAGCCAGTCTCCCTAGAACTAGAGACAAGTGCCCAAGAATTTGACATATAGGTTCGGGGATAGGGAACCGAAGGCCCGCTTCCAACATGCCCTCGTATACGACAATCTCACTCAAAGAATCACAATATGCAGACTCATCGGCCTCAGCACAACCATAAGTCACACAGGGTGGAATACAATATAATGAAATTATTTCGACAATATCTTCGTCATGGTGAAGCAAGATAAATATAGAAGCTACCTTGGAGCCATCGCTCTCTCCAGCAATTGGACCTCCGTCAGAATCTTGAGAAGCCTCCCTCTCGCCTGGATGAATAACCGCAAAAGCAAGTTCAGGCCGTAGCTCAGAAAAAATAATTATGACAGCCAAAAAAAAAAAAATGCTGCAACATACCTTGAGAGCTAGTCCCATGCAGATCAGTGATCGATCGTTTTTTGGACTCTCGAAGGGGGAACTGCACTACCCCTGGGGCGTCGCTTGAGGAGCTTGTGGCACCGCCTAGCCCAGGACGGGCACCCTCTATCTCCTTGGAAGAGCCACTTCGCCGCCCACCTGTGTTTGGGGTCTTTCTCGATACCTCTTTGCTCGTGCCAAATTTTGCACTGAGAGTCCCAAAGGGTCACTCGCTAGCTGTCGAGGCCACACCAAAATCAGCGCCAGGAGGGAGACCCAACCATCCGAAGCCCGAAGAGGTTTTGCTCAAGCCCCTGGCGCCGCCCATGGTTCCACCACCTGCGCTGCGATCAAGTCCACCCGAAGCCTGATCGAGTCCACCCGAAGCTTGGGCGCCGACTGCCTGGACCAGGATGGACGTTGGCGTCGTTCTCCCCAGACCGCTACATGGAATAGCCTCATGGGCGCCGCCCAGGCCAGCCCCTTGGGCGCCCAGATTAGCTTTTCCGTCTTCTCCGTCTTTAGAGCTCCTCGTATTCATGATGATTTAAAGAGAGAAATGAAAGAGGGGATAGAAGCAAGGGAGAATGAATGAACAGTAGCTCTTGGGCCTATTTGTAGAAGAAGAATTGCTTCTCAAGGAAGCCTTGCTAAAGCTTCTTAAGGAAGCTTGGTGGAGGCAACTACAAAAGAATTAGGGAGGAAGGAAGAAGAATGAGCAAGACATAAACAGTGACCTCTATTTATAGACGAGGATATATAAAAAAAAAAATTCGATCGATTTCATTGAGTTATGCTAAAAAATCAAATTCAGAGAGATAAAAACATTTTTTGGGAAAATTAGCTGACCAAACCGCCTTCGGATGTTTGTATGTCGAAGATCTCGAAAAAATACTCGAATTCAAAAAAAAAATTCGCCTCAAACGGACTCCTGTGCGCAAAGTTATAGCCGTTCGAAGTTTTGCTGGATTTTCAATGCTCCAGCAGTCCTCCTCGCCTATGGGCCCCTACCTCTCGCCTTTGGGCGCCTATCTCCTCGCCTTGGGCATCTACTTTTGCCTTGGGCGCCGACCTCTCGCCATGGGCACCTGTCTCATCGTCTTGGGCGCCCACCTCGACCACATGGGTGTCGCCCAAAGCATCTCCATGAGAGTCTCTGATGATATCAAGGGCATGGACTCCTCCTTGTTTCTCTCTNGCATCTCCATGAGAGTCTCTGATGATATCAAGGGCATGGACTCCTCCTCGTTTCTCTCCTCCACAACTGCTTGAACCCCTAGTTCCCATGAACTTGTTATGGTACCGAAGAAAATACAAGAAAAATTCGACTTACTCAGGTGAAGTTGTAGCACATGCCCACAATCCCTTCCTCTCACCGAAAGTCAGAGGCTTGGGGCATGGGGGCCAAATAATGAGCCCGAATTTTACTAGGCCAAGCCCAATTTAGATAAATCGAGAAAGCCTAAAGAAGTGTCCATTGTCGACCCACTGAGGAGGACACCAAGAGGACAGCACCAAAAGCCAACGGTCGAAAGAGGAGGAGGATAAGGGAGCCCTTAGGCGCCACCCATGGCAGCCTTGGGCGCCGCCTAGGCTAGCTCCTTGGGCGCCTCCCTCTACGCTCCTCCTCACTTTGGTACTCGAGGTCCAGGTCCAAGACAAGTCTAGGTCCAGGTCCAACTAATGTTGTCGTCCAGATGAATAGGAGCATGAGGGAAGATAATAGGGAGATAGATATAGAAGATCTCCTACCATAGCAATACTTTTCAAAGTAATAGAATTCTTCTCCCTCACGTCACCGCCTCTGCTACCTTACTCTAGCTATATAATGTAAGTCCTCTCAACATTTATGGCACGGCTCCAACACCTCCAAGGACCTTCTTGAGACCTCTACACCTCAAAAGCCTCCAAAACCTCTACACCCACTCTTATACACATTGATTTCTCTCTGTCTCCCCAAAAGTACTGTATCTCTTTGGAGTACTATCATTCATCAACATCAATAAAGAACATAGGCCGCTGTTGCCATTCCCCAGAGTGGACATAAGTCACCCGAATCGAACCACTATAAATCCTTGTGTTTATCTATTATTTACTGTTTTACTCTTAATTTTCATTGATTGCTTGTTTGTCACTCATTAATTGCACCCTTACACATACTTGACTGTTGATCTTGCACAAGACAATTTTGTGCATCATCAGTTTTTACTTAAATGTACCACATTAACGCAGCAGATATGCTATTCAGAATTCGAAATACCAGAAGGACAAGAACTTTTGCAAAACTGAGCAAGGATGTTATGTTTTCAGGTATGAAAACTTTCCTTTGTTTTTGTTGGGGTTTTCGTATTTTGTACCTGAAAAGATTTCAAGATTTTTATTTTATATCTTTAAAAGCTAAATTTACATATTATACCCTCAATTTATCAATATAGTCATTCTGTTAACTTCCATTCTTCTTTTTGTCAAAAGTCAATCCATGGATACGACCGAAAAAATTAACAGAAGAGTCACATTACAATACTTTTGATATATTTAGTATATATGTGTAAAACTTAATTTTAAGGATACAAAGTAAGAATTTTAAAATTTTTAAGGGTATACAGTGCAATTCAACCCCCCCCCCCTTTTGTTGACAAACAAAATCACCCCAGCCATTAAAGCCTTTACCCACTTCTAATTTTCTAAATTTTACCAAAAGAATTCTCATAATATTATAGTTAGGAAATTTCAAATAAAGATGGCCAATAAACACACTTTTGCTCTAAACTTATGCTATTCTCTTAAGTCCATTTGGTTAAAAAGAAAAGAATAATGAAAAGTGAGAGTGAAGTAAAGAAAAAAACCGAAATAATATATATTTTCATGTATATATTTGATTAACATGAAAAATTTAAAAGAAAGTTTAAAAAAAATTCATTCTATTATTTGAAAAGAAAAAAATTGTATTATTGGTTAAGCAATGTTGTCGTCCATTGACACCTCATGAAAGAGGATAATATTTCAACAGAAAAGACCACAAGGAATAATTTGATCNTTGTTTGTCACTCATTAATTGCACCCTTACACATACTTGACTGTTGATCTTGCACAAGACAATTTTGTGCATCATCAGTTTTTACTTAAATGTACCACATTAACGCAGCAGATATGCTATTCAGAATTCGAAATACCAGAAGGACAAGAACTTTTGCAAAACTGAGCAAGGATGTTATGTTTTCAGGTATGAAAACTTTCCTTTGTTTTTGTTGGGGTTTTCGTATTTTGTACCTGAAAAGATTTCAAGATTTTTATTTTATATCTTTAAAAGCTAAATTTACATATTATACCCTCAATTTATCAATATAGTCATTCTGTTAACTTCCATTCTTCTTTTTGTCAAAAGTCAATCCATGGATACGACCGAAAAAATTAACAGAAGAGTCACATTACAATACTTTTGATATATTTAGTATATATGTGTAAAACTTAATTTTAAGGATACAAAGTAAGAATTTTAAAATTTTTAAGGGTATACAGTGCAATTCAACCCCCCCCCCCTTTTGTTGACAAACAAAATCACCCCAGCCATTAAAGCCTTTACCCACTTCTAATTTTCTAAATTTTACCAAAAGAATTCTCATAATATTATAGTTAGAAAATTTCAAATAAAGATGGCCGATAAACACACTTTTGCTCTAAACTTATGCTATTCTCTTAAGTCCATTTGGTTAAAAAGAAAAGAATAATGAAAAGTGAGAGTGAAGTAAAGAAAAAAACCGAAATAATATATATTTTCATGTATATATTTGATTAACATGAAAAATTTAAAAGAAAGTTTAAAAAAAATTCATTCTATTATTTGAAAAGAAAAAAATTGTATTATTGGTTAAGCAATGTTGTCGTCCATTGACACCTCATGAAAGAGGATAATGTTTCAACAGAGAAGACCACAAGGAATAATTTGATCTCTCTCTCTCCTTGCTCTTCCTCTCTCCCTCTCCCTGTCTGCCCTCTCTAAATGTATGGACAAATAATGTGTGTAAAATTGAGGTACAGTTTGAATGTCATTATCTTAAAATGGTTGTCATGTTTCTTTTAAAAACAGTTTTAAACATGTAACTGATTTTGTTTTTTTATTTTTTATTTTTGAACATGAACATGGAATTGAATGCAAGGCTTATATAATGCTTTCATCATTGCAGATCACAATGAGATGAATAGCAAATAAATACGGAAAAACACCATTCACAGCCTTACCATGATTGTTGTTCCCCCGATTTGTAATTAATTGGAGGATTTTTAATTTTTCCTTTCCAGCTGGAGGGAATGGGACTCCTCCGTCGAGATGATGGGTGATGCCCCCTTGGTCAAGCATTAATTGGATCATCTACTGGTTTTGTTTCACTAATAGTTGCATAGTTTGTAGAAGCTGCTGCTGTTGTCCAACGGTGGGAGGCACCGTGGCAGAGGGTTCTGAAGGTGGGAGGGGAGGTGGAGCGCAAGGTTGTTGTCTCCCGGTTGATGAGACCTTGTTTGGGTCATGATTGCGATGGATTGCAAAAAGGTTGAAAGGTAGTAGAAAATTTATCGTTTCTCACAGACGACGTCAAACTGATGATACACAAAATTGTCTTGTGCAAGATCAACAGTCAAGTATGTGTAAGGGTGCAATTAATAAGTGACAAACAAGCAATCAATGACAAGTAAGAAGAAAATAGTAAATAATAGATAAACACAGGAATTATAGTGGTTCGGTCCGGGTGACCTACGTCCACTCTCGGGAATGGCAGCGGCTGCCTGTGTTTTTTATTGATGTTAATGAATGATAGTACTCCGGAGAGATACAGTGCTTGTGGGGAGACAGAGAGAAAGCAGTGTGTATAAGAGTGGGTGTAGAGGTCTTGGAGGCCTTTGAGGTGTAGAGGTCTCAAGAAGGTCCTTGGAGGCATTGAAAGTGTTGGAGTCGTGCCCTCAATGTTGAGAGGGCTTAAATTATATAACTAGGGTAAGGTAGTAGAGACGGTGACGTGAGAGAGAAGAATTCTATTACTTTGGCAAGTATTGCTATGGTAGGAGATCTTCTATATCTATTTCCATATTATCTTCTCTCGTGCTCCTATTCATTCGGAGGAGAATATTAGTTGGACCTGGACCTAGACCTGGACTTGTCTTGAACCTGGACCTGGACCTCGACTTGTCTTGAACCTGGACCTGGAGTACCAAGGTGAGGAGGAGCGAAGAGGGAGGCGCCCAAGGGGCCAGCCCAGGCGGCGCCCATGGGGCCAGCCTAGGAGACGCCCAAGGGGCTGCCATGGGCGGCACCCAAGGGGCCAACCTAGGAGGCGCCCAAGGGCTCCATTGTCCTGCTCCTCCTTCGGCCGTTGGCTTTTGGTGCTGTCCTCCTCGGTCGGTCAACAATGGACGCTTCTTTGGGCTTTCTCGATTTATCTAAATTGGGCTTGGCCCAGTAAAATTCGAGCTCATCAGAAACAGTTAAGTTATAATAATAATTCGGTGTAGTTCGAAGTCAATCCACATGGAATGAGTAAATTGAATTATAATGCAATGAAAAATAAGTTTCATAAAAAATAGAAATGTTTAGAAAGCAGTTGTAAAAAAATAAATTAATGGTAAACAATAATTGAAAAATATTTTTTTTGCTCCGGGATCTGGATTTGATCAATTTACTAGAATTTACGTAATATTGATTATCTCGGTTAATTTTCAACATCAATGTAGTTAACCTGAAAATATTTTTTGAAAGATCAAATTAAATTAATTGATTTGAAAATAAAATTTGAAGAACTAATTAAAATATTTATTGAGAATTATAAGTATTACCCATACCAAGAAATCAATCATATTGATGATTAATCAATTAATTGAATAAAATATCAAATTTTACTAAGAACATTCAATGAATCAAATAAATAAAAGATTTAACATTGATATCAAAATACAAATTGCATGAACAGAAATATCTGTATAAAAAATTACAAATCTGTCAACCCTAATTAAAGAGTACAAAATGATTACTAACAATCTCTGGCTATTCCTCCAGGAATTGTGATAAAAAAAAATACATATATCAAACTAGGTTAAACAACTTCTGGGCTAGGAAGAAGGACAAATCACATTTCAATAGCATGCAAATATATTTATAATAAAGTATTTGTACAAGTCAATGTGGATCAAGTTTCCTTCAAACCGACTTAACTTCCCTTCACGGATTAATCCAAAATAGCGAAGGATCGATCCACGTAAAGTAGTCTTCAATTCAACAACAAACAAGCAAGGATTGATTCCCAAAGTAGGGATCGATCCTTACATTATTGTCATGGTTTTTGGATACCTCCGTGGATCATGCTTCTTGTTCCCTTCCGACTTTCTATCCGAGCTTTAATCTTCTCGTGGATCAATCCCATTTAACTCTCAGATATATATATTTTTTTCTAAAGTTTGATATGTAACATATATACTTGTAGGATTCAGGGATATATCATAATTATTAACAACTATTTATTTTATAAATGACTATTTTACCTTTGATCAATTCAATTCATACTTATGTTAAGGGGTACAATTGTCTTTTGAATTCTTAAACCTTTACTCATCTTCTTAAACTCACTCCCTCCCTAGGTTAGACGAAACTCATGATTATGGGTTTAACCTTCGGGCTAACTACGGATCGGGTTTAAAAACCCGGGACTGAATTTTTTAGGGGCTTAGGGAGGCCGGTACCTCCCGAAAAACTTAATAGGATAAAAATACACTTTCTAAAGTAATTGGAATAGAAGTACATGTGCTAAAAAAAAGTCTTAAAACCTCTTTTACCATTACTATAAATAGTGAATATCTACTTGAATGTGATATTTTTAAGATTCCTTTTAATATTTGTGTATCATTTGAAGTTTGAAATTTAATATATATATATAAACACACACACACGTAATACAGTAACATCAAACAGTGACATGCTTAACAAAAAAAGAGTAACATCCAACGATAACACGTTCGAGCACGAATTATCCTTAGTTGACTTATACATTAGAATTGAAGATGCCAGCAAAATGGGAGGATCTGGGTAATTCAATTATCATTCTTGACGCCCCTGACCAAGAGGTCTCTTCAAGTCTAGGTCAAACCCAACAAGATGAAAATGCAAGTTAAACATTTTAAACCAAGCATGTTCTCAGAAAATAAGAAATACACCAACCAACACTTGCGTTCTCTTTTTAGTCGAACATCTTCAATGGAGCTGGTATAAACTGCTTGCATTTTTTTTTTGGTTCATCAGCATCGACGACTTCCTACTCCGGTGGTTATTTTTCTACAGTTCCTTGTAGTCCTATCAGCAATCTTCTTCCTTTTCATCCTCTTTGCTTCCTTTTCAGATCCACTACATTTATCTTCCTCGATATCATGTTCTTTAAACTTCTTTCGCTTTAGGAAATTAACTACTTCACCGAGAGCAATACGAGCATTGTCGCTCTTCATTAGCTCCCCAGCAATTTCTGCAGGGGTCACCTGTACATCCTCAATTAGGCCTTTGATCTCACCATAGAGCTTGTGGTGACCGTTGATGCCAAGGTAGTTGGACGCCAAGACCTTAAATCCTTGAGTTGTACAGTAAGGCATGTGAATGAACATGTCCATTCGACCCGATCGCAGCAGAGCAGGATCAAGACGGTCCTTGTAGTTAGTTGTGAAAATAATGATTCGTTCATCTCCACAACTCGACCACAATCCATCTATGAAGTTCAATAGCCCCGACAGTGTTAACTGCATGAAGAAGAAATTAGGCCTAACATTCTAGCTACGGGATGCAGAATAAATCAAATTTGGATGTTACTCCAACAAGTGAATCTATTAGACTTGTCAGATATTTTTAAACTAGTCATAATAACTCGTGTCTGAAAGCACGATAAAATATAAAATTAGAGCGTTCAAAAAATCGATCTCATTATATTAATTTTTTTTAAAATATATTAATTACAAATTAATCAAATATTAAATGATTAAATATATGATAAAAATAAATAATGTGATATTTTTAGGAAATAAATATATAAATTATTAAACATATGATAGAAATAAGTAATGCTATTTGACGTTTGAGTATGACAAAAGGATGATGAGTGAGATAAAAAATTGAAAATGATTTTGAGGGAAAAAATATGATTGAGATAAAATTCAAACACATTCTTGTTTTATTATATAAATAAATAGATCGACGCAAATCGACAAAACATAGTTGACGAGATAGAACTCGTCCGTAAACAATTAACAATTAGTTAAGGAACTAAATTTTGCAATGACATAATTTGGAAGAGTAAGGAATAGTGACCTACCTAATTCAACCTAGTTTTTAAATTAATTATGAGTTTCAATGAGTGCATTAAGTTAGATTAATTACAAATACTGTTTATTGAAAAACAAATAGAGAAATGCTATTGAAACCTAAAAAATTAATCTAATTTATTGACATGATGATGTATTAAGTGATATAGTCTCAATAAAGAAGCCTGATTTATTTATTATAATTTTTAAATCGACTCTAAATTTGGTCCGCATAGTATTACTATTCCATTAAACATTAAAATTTAAAATTTATTCAACAATTATAAAAAAATTACATTATTAAGTCAGATTTTGAAATTTCATTAATATTCCTTGAAAGAAAAGAAAACTAACCTTCTTGTTGTAGGAGCCATTCCCCAACTGCCGGTTTCGCAACTCGACACTGCAATCGATGTCCTCTATGACAAGGATCGATCGATTCGTAGTGGTCGCCAAAATTCTCCTCAAATCCGCGTTTGTCTTCACACTGGTAAGCTCCAAGTCATATATATCATAATTCAAGTAATTTGCCATGGCTGCAACCAGGCTCGATTTCCCAGTCCCTGGAGGCCCATACAACAAGTATCCCCTCTTCCAAGGCTTCCCAACCGTCTTGTAAAATTCTTCTCTGCTCACAAATTTGTCCAAATCCTTGATTATCGCCTTCTTCGTCTTTTCCTCTATAGCAAGAGTTTCAAACGTTGCCGGATGCTCAAAATTGATCGAACCCCAATTCCTTCCAATTTCGCCGTAATCATCAGACAGATTCATAGCATAGAGCTTCCTCACCTTGTCATTATTCATTATCTTTTGGTACTCCTCCAGAACAAAGGGTAAATACCCGTCCAACACTTTTTCTTTGAACTTCTTGTGAAAAGTGAGCTCAAAGAATTTTTTATCTGCCTTATTCGGGTTCTGAGACTCAGCGATGGCGAATCTCCATTTTAGTTGAACGTTCTGGTATATATCGACGATCTCTTGGTTGTTCTCGATGCTGCTGTTGAGTTTTTTCTCTCTCTTAGTTTTGTGAACTGCGAATCGCTTGGTGTCGGGGCTGATTTTCGTACCGAGGTATGTCTCCGCGGCTTCGTAGAGTTCATTACGAGTTATTCTTCCACGGAACTCGTGGATGACAATGGTGCGCCGAGTGGAGGATAGAGAGATGAGGTAGCCAATGGCAGATTTGAAGTAATATTGGGCCGGGTCGAGGATGATGTTATTAACCATCGACGCGGTCAGAGACAATACAGTTGGCGGCGATGACATTTCGGAGAAGCCAAACAATTTTCAGATCGGAGATTGGAATTTGAGAATCAGAACTCGGTAATTTGCTTGTGTGTGACTTCTGATTGGGGTTTGATAAACCTCAACTTAAATAGATACACAAGAGCGAGCGAGCGAGAGAGAGAGAGATAGATAGAATTCCAAACGAAGCCTACAAGGAAAGAATGGCAGCAACTGAGTCGGAATGTTCCCGGAAATCAGCTTTGAGACTATCATGCGCCTAGGATTGAATTTTGTTCCAAATTTTATTTGAAACCGACTATTTAGATATTGACTGTTTTTTTTATCAATTATCTAAATCTATTGGTGCTATTTTTTTTCGGTAAGTAATCTATCGGTTAGTTTTGAGGGAACAACTGATTCAGAATGTTCCCCGAAATACATGATGAAGATGAGGTAGACCATGGAAGATAGGAGTTGAGTACTGTATAAAAACATAATTTCGGTATCGTTTTTAACTTTTACCACATTAATGTATGTTTTCGTAATTTTTATGGTCATTGTACGATCTGTTAGAGTATTTTAATAAAAGTAGAATTTATGTGAGAAACTCAATCACTAGAAATATTTGACTATATATATACGAAATAAAGTAATAAGAAATACCAAACTCACTTTCTATTATTTTATTTTATTAATTTTATAATAACTTCCTTATTAAAAATACAATTTCTAAATATTTAAGGTCTAACGACTAGTTTTTCAACAATCTATTTTCTATTAAATTCAAACAATTATTATTTGATTAAATATGGAAGTTATTGCAGAATGACGACAATCACATTTTTTTGTATATTTAGATATTTCAGAATGGAAAAATGTACTTCTATATTGTTCACTATTTATTTTTTGAACAATATATAAAGGTGTTATGTGAAACTTCGGTTTCATTCAATTTTACATATTTGAGTGAAATAACAATCAATTAAACACTCGAACTTAATATTAATTAAACGTTATAATAAAAGACATCATTAAGTCAACAAATTATACCAATTTTTTAAGTGTCAATATAATTATTGACATTTAAAAACATAAAACAGTACTGGACAACGTCCAATGTAACTTGAATTAATACGTCCAAGATAGATGACAGGTGGTAGGAACCCACCAACCTAATCTATCTAGCTAAACACAGTTTTTCACCGCAACCATGCTCCTCCAAAACATAATTCCCAATTTAGCTTTGATTATTTCTCCGCTTGTATATTTTATTTTGTAAAAATTATTTAACTTTTTTGTAAAAAAAAAACTTGCTGAATGAATAGTTTAAAAATTGTCAATAATAGTTCCACTTTTCCCACCCCTTGTTTGATGTGGACAATCAACCCAAGTATCATTCTTTTATTATGTATAAATAAGAGTAAAATTGATTTGTTGGAATAAATAAGAAGCTACTCACCCCAAATATTGCTTAAGTTATTGAGTCCCCTTGTCTTCTCTTTCTTTTTAGTTGGGAGATGGAATACAATAAAAAGTGAAATACGAGTTAGTTTAAGTTGATCTGTTGTCAACCTTGTTTGTTTCCTTCCGTATTCAATAATACATTAATTTGATTTTCATTTGGTGTTTATACATGGAAATTGTTGACTTTAAATTTAGTGTCACTGTTACTTGTTTGTCTATAACCTTGTGAGTTCAATACCATTCCACTTGATATTGTGCTACCCATTGTACCTGAACTTCTGTTTTTAATTCCAGTAAGCAAATACCTGATATAATCATTGTCTCTTGATCAACGATATACAACAATTCTAATATCAAGAGCCCCATTAATTGATTAGTATGTTAAAGACACCACATTTCTTTTTCACGCAGTCACTACTTTAATTCATATCAAAGATGGACAAACAAATTTGACGATGAAATGACTGTATTAGCAAGTGGAACGCATGGGACAAAAGACTGGTATCGAAGGATGACGCATGAAAGGCCAATAAAAAGAAAAAAGAAATGTAAATTCAAATGAAATTTAAACGCATAGTCATGATTTGACATTTTGAAATGAGCGGTAACTTTCCAAAAACTGATGGTGTAGAGAGGTGGTCGTTGAAAAGTGGCCAGAAGACCTTACCTTTTCTGGCCGCAGAGGCTGCAAAAGTCTTTGGAGATTTGTGGCCAGAAGCTGCCAAGGCATTTCAGGCTTGTTGAAAACCTGGCTTGCACATGGTTTTGGATGGGTCGTGGGGTTTGTGTTCTAGACTTCTACCATGGGTGTTTTTTAAGAGAAGATATTCGTGGGCAGGAACATTGTGGGCTTCAAATATTTTGGCAACCGTAACTACGAATCGATCACTGCAATGCTGCTCAGCAGCAGTCCAAATCTTGTATCTTAAATACATGTACATTACCCATTTCATTTTAGGGGTTTTAAAAAATTAATTTTTTCATTCAATATGTGGTGCACTTGCATTTGAGATATAAGATTTAGACTAAAAATTGGGCAGCTTAGTATTTTTCCTGCTAATCGCAGGGACGAGTTTATTCAAAAAGGAAATAATCTATCTTTGAAAGGAATATAGGTGTCTCATTAGTTTATTATGCGATTTTTTGTGCTTCTCTGTCTTGAACTTCATACTATCGAGTAATGTACAATAGAAACTATAATTAACATTTCAGTACTTATTCAGAATTATTTTTTAATATGCACTATTTTGAGAATTGATATATAGTAGTTCTGAGCAGATATCATTTTACATTATTTCTTGGAGAAAGGTGTAATAGACGGGAAAAGAAAACTAGACGTCTTCTTGGTGTGTTGAATTGCTCGAGTCTTTAACCATAATATCAATTAAGGGGCTGGGACCACTTGGTAAAGAAGCGAATAGACAAGAAGTATTTTAAGTAGACATAATATCATAAGAGCAGTGTCATTGGGACGTAATTTATTAATATAATTTATTGACATAATTTACTGTGATCTTTAGATTCATTGTAGATCTTATCAAAAATTGGAATTTGGTGTTGATCCAATAATTCCTATGAAGCCACATTATTATGTCAATAAATTAGGTCAAATTTTTAGGTCTAAATAGTATTACTCATATCATAATGGGATGAAACACACATGTATCTAGAAAGAGATATGATACACAATTATGAAAGAATAATGAGATTAAGGGAATAGTTGATGTAAAAGTGTGGATCGACAGTCAATATATGTATATAATAAAATAGGAATGTGTTTGAATTTTATTCCAGTCATATTTTTTTCCTCAAAACTATCTTCAATCACTTACTCCACCCATCATCCTTTTGTCAGACTCAAACGTCAAATCGCATCATTCATTTCTATCATATGTTTAACTATTTATATATTTCTTCTCTAAAAATAACACATCACTTATTTTTATCATATATTTAATTATTTAATATTTGATTAATTTGTAGTTAATATATTTTTAAAAAAATTAATATAATGGAATCGATTTTTTAGACGCTCGAATTTTATATTTTATCAAGGTACGGATTATGTCTAATATATTATATTAATTGAAATAGTGACATTTTTTTTTGAATTGAGGGGGCATGGATTGACACTCAAGGGACAATATGTATGGTTTAATTTAAATTGCTTTTTAATTGCTGGAGAGACATATGTAACAGAAGTAGAGTTTTATAAGAGGTTTAACTGCTTTACAGTTTTTTAAAGCTTCTTTCGATGTGAAGAAATGCAGTGAAATTGAATTGGGCTAATTAATTTTTAAATTATTAGTTAAAAAATATTTTTTTTCTTTCTTTGCACTGGTTTAATATAATTATGAATAATTAGATAATTAAAAAAGATTTCTTCTGACTTTTCTTTTTTTTTTTTTTGAATAATAGAATGAAATTTTTTTTAAAACTTTCTTTTAAATTTTTCATGTTAACTAAATATGTACATGAAAATATATTTTATTTTCTTTTCTTTACTTCACTCTCACTTTTCATCATTCTTTTCTTTTTAATCAATCGAACCCAAGAGAATAGCATAAGTTTAGAGGAATAGAGTTTTTCTCAGCCATCTTATTTGAAATTTCTTAACTATCATATTATGAGAATTTTTTTGATAAAGTTTAGAAAATTAGAAGTGGGTAAATGTTTAAATGCCCAAGGTGATTTTGTTTGTGAAAAAAAAAAAAAAAAGTGGGGGCGGGAGAAGGGGTGAATTGCACTGTTTATCCTAAAAAATTTTAAAATTCTTATTTTGTACCCTCAAAATTAAGTTTTATATATATATATATACTCAATGTATTAAAAATATTACAATTTAACCCTTCTGTTAACTTTATGTTAGTTTATTTTAACCGTGTTAATGAGTTGACTTTTGACAATAAAAAATAATTGAAACTAACAGAATGACCATATTGATACATTGATAATATAATATGTAAATTTAACTTTTAAGAGTATAAAGTAAAAATCTTGAAATCTGTTCGGATATAAAATACGAAAAACCCAAAAAAACAAAGAAAAATTTTCATACCCGAGAACAGAACATCCCCGCTTGGTTTTGCAACAGTTCATGTCCCTTTGGTATTTTGAATTCTGAATAGCATGTCTGCTACGTTACTTCGTTAATGTGGTATTAGACAGTTAAGTTATAATAATAATTCGGTGTAGTCCGAAGTCAATCCACATGGAATGAGTAAATTGAATTATAATGCAAGGAAAAACAAGTTTCATAAAAAGTAGAACTGTTTAGAAAGCAATTGTTAAAAAATAAGTTAATGGTAAACAATAATTGAAAAATGACTCTTTAGCTCCGGGATCTGGGTTTGCTCAATTTACTTGAATTTACGTAATATTGATTATCTCAATTAATTTTCGACATCAATTTAGTTAACCTGAAAATATTTTTTGAATGAACAAATTAAATTAATTGATTTAAAAAACAAATTAATTGATGATTAATCAACTATATTGATGATTAATCAAATAATTGCATAAAATATCAAATTTTACTGAGAACATTCAATCAATCAAATAAATAAAAGATTTAACATTGATATCAAAATACAAATTACATAAATATAAAGATCTGAATAAATAATTATGAATATGTCAACCCTAATTAAAGAGTACAAAAAGACTACTTACAATTCCTGACTATTCCTCCAAGAATTGTGATGAAAAAAAAATAACAAACTAGGTTAAACGACTTCTGGGCTAGGAAGAAGGATAAATCACCTCTCAATAGCATGCAGATATATTTATAGTAAAATATTTGTACAAGCCAATGTGGATCAAGTTTCTCTCAAACCGACTTGACTTCCTTCATGTATTAATCAAAAATAGCTAAGGATCGATCCATGTAAAGTAGTCTTCAAATCAACAACAACAAGCAAGGATTGATTCCCATTAAGTAGGGATCGATCCTTACATAATTGTCATGTTTTTTGGATACCTCCGTGGATCATGCTTCATGGTCCCTTCGGACTTTCTATCCAAGCTTTAATCTTCTCGTGGATCAATCATTTTTAACTCTCTAGTACTTTTGTTTTGGTATGTAACATATATACACGTAAGACTCATAGATACATCATAATTATTAACAACTATTTATCTTATAAATAATTATTTTACCTTTGATCAATTCAATTCATACTCATGTTAAGTGGTACAATTGTCTTTCGGATTATTAACCCCTTATCCATCTTCTCAAATTCACCCCCTCCCTAGACTAGATGAAACTCATGATTATGAGTTTAATCTTTAAGTCAGTTATGGGCCGGGTTTGAAAACCCAGGACTGAATTTTCTATACAATCATGAGATTTGGGAGTCCTTTGAACAATTTTTCCCAAACCCTTCTTATCAAGCCCCACCATACCCCTTTATCAAATAACCCCTAAGTTGAAATGAACCACCTAAATACAACAAAAAGAATTACATACGTTTATTTAATATTATAGTTAGAAAGTTGAATATTGATCTTATAAAAGCAAAATAACAGTGAAAATTGATCTAATTTTTATCTACTTTGATTCCATGGTATAAAATTCATCTCAATTTTGTTTTTTTCAAAAAATCATTTACTACACCAAATATTAGATAATTCAATCAACACATTCCTCAATACCAAACAATCTCATCAATTTATATTTGTCTCTATTTTCTTTCTCTTTATTTTAATTTTAAAATGTATAATTAAAAAAATAAATTAATATTTAAAATATAAATATTTCAAAATTAATATTTTATAGTCAATTCAAATGCTATAATGAATTAAGTCAATAAATTAAGTCCCAATAATATTACTCTTATTAAAAACCCACTCAATTACCTAACAATTTTTGATATTTTTTGATATCATAATGGGTTTGAATATTGCAAGAGTGATGCCATTTGGATATAATTTATTCATCTAATTCGTTGACCTAATTCATTATAGTCCTTGGATTGACTATGAACCCAATCAAATACTGAAACTTAGTGTTAATTCAACGTTACAATGAAAGACATCATTAAGTTAATAAATTAGATCAATTTTTTAAGTTTCAATAATATTATTAATTTTAAAAACGTAAAATAGTAATGAACAACATCTAATATAGGGCCTTCCCCTGATTTTTCTTGTATGCACATTTTCAATGAATGAAATTTTTTTATTTTCCAAAAAAAAAATCACATGTAAGTTGAATTAATGCATCCAAGATAGATGAGAGGTGGTAGGAACCCACCAATCTAATCTATCTAACCAAACGGAGTTTTTTACCATACCCATGCAGATGCTCCTCCAAAGCATAATTCCAAATTTAACTTAATTATTTTTCTGCTTCTATATTTTATTTTGTAAAATTTATTAAAATGTGATTTTTTTTTAAATGCTGAATAGTTCCACTCCCCCCCCCCCCACTTTTTGATGTGGACAACCCACCCAATTGTCATTCTTTAATTATGTATAAACAAGAGTAAAATTGATTTGTTGGAGTAAATAAGAAGCTACCCACCCCTAATATTGCCTGAATTATTAATTCCTCTTCCCTTCTCTTTCTTTTTAGTTGATGAAGCAGAATAGAAAGTGAAATTCATTAAGTTGACCATTGTCAACCTTGTTTGTCTGTTTCCTTCCGTATTCAATAATACATCAATTATTCGAGGAATGACAGAAAACAAGGTTTTTCTTCTTAGTCGAGACGAAATTTCCGGGAAACAAGGTGGTTCACACTGGTGCATTATCATGTCTGTTCCGAATTGTTCACATGCAGACCACTTGTCTTTCACTATTTCAATACTACTAGTATAGGAAGGAAGGTTTGGGGGGAGAAAAAGGGTTAAAAAAGTCACATGAACCACCTTAAAATTATTAACTGTGTATAACATAGAATATTATTTTTTTTCGACTTGATTCTCATTTGGTGTCTATACATAGAAATTATTAACTTTAAATTTAGTGTCACTCTTACTTGTTTGTCTATAACCTTGTGTGTTCAATACCATTCCACTTTATATTGTGCTATCCATTGTATCTGAACTTGTGAGTTCAACTCCAGTAAGCCAGTATCTGATATAATCATTGTATCTAGAGTCCCCATTAAAAAGAAAAAAGAAATGTAAATTCAAATGAAATTTGAATTAAATGAAATTTAAACGCATAGTCATGATTTGACATTGTGAAATGAGCGGTAACTTTCCAAAAAGTGATGGTGTAGAGAGGTGGTTGTTGAAAAATTGGCCAGAAGACCTTGACCTTCTGTGACCCCAGAGGCTGCAAAAGTCTTTGGAGATTTGTGGCCCGAAACTGCCGAGGCATTTCGGGCCGTTAATGTTGAATAATCTAAAGAAATATAAGAGATAAAAAAAAGGTAGGTTAGAATTTTATTAATATTGTATAATTTTATTAAATACAAAAAAATAATTTAATTTAAATACAAAAGAGACTATATATAAGTTAAACAAGGTAGGGAAAGTAAATGACTATTCTACTCTTAATAAATAAAATAACCCTATATTTTTTAACATCTCTCCTTAAACTCACAATGCAACAGCTACAAGCATCAAGAATTTGCCAACTAGAAAACGAAAACGGGAAATAGAATGCGACTTGATAAAGAAATCTGTAATCTGCAAAGAAGAAGAANTATTTTGCTTAGGAGTATCTGTACATGAAATTTGGTGAATAGTTCCATCTAAGGCAAGCAACTTATCAAATTTATTAGAAGTGTATTTCTCACCCAAATTACACCTAAAATATTTTNCAATCGATCTCAATGTGCTTAGTTCGTTCATGAAAAATCGAGTTGTGAGCAATCTGAATAGAACTCCAGTTATCACAATACATATGAGTGAGATGAGAAAGAGAAACTCCCACATCTGCAAGTAACCAACGTAATCAAACAATCTCTTTGNGAAAGGTTGTATATATCTAAAAGAATTCAGAACGATGTTTCATTAAATAAATCCAACAATAACAAGTATGATCATCAATAAAAGAAACATAATATCGAAACTCTCGTTTTGTGGCAATAGGGNGATATTCTGCTTCGGTTGAAGATTGAGAAACAATAGATTGTTTCTTGTTCTTCCAAGAAATAAGAGAATCACCCAAAAAGATACAGAAATCAGTAACATATTTGCGATCTGTGGGATCACTGTCATGATTAGCATCAAAGTATGCACACAGCTCCAACGAAGAGGTGGATGGAAGTAAAAGACTCTGAAAGACTGTACCCCGAAGATACCTCAAAATACGAAGAACCGCTGCCCAATGAACTGTAGTAGGAAAAACAACAAACTGACTAACAACATGAACAACATATGTAATATCTGGACGAGTAATAGTGAGATATAGCAAGCTCCTAACAATAGTATGGTATAAAGTAGGATCTGACAAAGGTAAACCATCAGAAGAAGAATATTTTGCGTTAACCTCAATGAGAGTATCTACAGTCTTATTATCAGTAAGTCTAGCTCGCTCAAGAATATCTACAACATATTTCGACTGAGAAAAAAAGATAACCTTTGGGTGAGCAGGCTACCTCAATACCCAAGAAATATCGTAGAGAATTCAAATCCTTCATTTCAAATTGTCTAGCTAACTCTGTCTTCAAAATTGAAATATCATTAATATCATCACCAATAATAATTTTGTCACCAACATATAAAGAAATAATGATACGACCTGTATTAGTGCACTTAACAAAAAGAGCAGAATCATGACTACTAGAAGTAAACCCAAGAGAAGAGATCACAACAGAAAATTTTCTCAAACCAAGCACGAGGTGCTTGTTTGAGACCATATAACGTTTTTTTGAGCTTGCAAACATACCCAGAATCATGTGAAACACCAGGAGGGGGAGCCATATAAACTTCTTCTTAAAGATCTCCATTCAAGAAGACATTTTTAACATGAAGTTGAGAGAAATGCCACTGACGAACCGAAACAACTGCAATAAGAGTACGAATAGCAGTCATTTTTGCAACAGGAGCAAATGTCTCCTTATAATCTATACCATACTGTTGATAGTACCCTTTTGTAACTAACCTAGTTTTGTATTGCTCAACAGATCCATTAGAGTTGGTCTTAATCTTATACATCCAACGACAATCAACAACACTCTTACCAAGTGGTAGAGGAACCAAATCCCACGTAAATGTCTTATGCAAAGCAGAAAGTTTCTCATCCATAGCTTGCTGCCAAAGAGGGTCAAAAATTGTCTCTTTATAGGAAGAGAGCTCAGAGAGGCAATGAATAGAAGTTAAAAAAGAAGTAAAAGATGAAGAATAACAAGAATAAGTAAAATCTGGTAACTTTGTGGACTTACGAATGCGTGTGGATTGACATAAAGGTGGATCCACAATCTCAGACGAAGCTTGAGGGACCATAGGAGATGAAGTAGTTTCAGGTGTACCAGAGAGTAAAGTGTCAGTACCTGTAGAATGATCAGTGCTGGTATTTGAAGTACTAGAAACCTGAGATGATAAACTATCAGAATCCTCATAAAAAGGATCTATACGAATAAGATTAGATCTAGTTAAGCTATAAGTAGCGGATGGAATAGAAAAGAAAGGTATATGCTCAAGAAAAATAACATGACGAGACACATAAATTTTTTTAGTTATTGGATCAAAACAATGATACCCTTTTTTATCTTCACCATAACCAAGAAAGACACAAATAACAGATCGAGATGACAACTTGTTGCGTTCAACATGAGGACGAAGAACGAAACAAGTACAACCAAAAACTCTAAATGAAGAATAATCAGGGGCATACCCATACAACTTTTTGAAAGGAGAAACACCTGAAATATGAGAAGATGGAATTGTATTAATCACATAAACAACAGTAAGAACAGTTTCACCCCAAAACTTACTAGGAACAGAAGAAGACAACAGGATAGAACGAGCACTTTCAACAATGTGCCTATGTTTTCTTTCAGCAACACTATTTTGCTTAGGAGTATCTGTACATGAAATTTGGTGAATAGTTCCATCTAAGGCAAGCAACTTATCAAATTTATTAGAAGTGTATTTCTCACCCAAATTACACCTAAAATATTTTATAACAGCAGAATGTTGAGTTTTGACAAGAGCTCGAAAGGCTGTATATATCTCAAAAAATTTAGAACGATGTTTCATTAAATAAATCCAACAATAACAAGTATGATCATCAATAAAAGAAACATAATATCGAAACTCTCGTTTTGTGGCAATAGGGGAAGGTCTCCATACATCAGAATGAATCAAATCAAATGGAGAAGAAGAAATAGAAATACTTCGATTAAAAGGTAAAGTTGAAAATTTTGCCAGTTTACATCCATTACAATCAGAAATATCACAAGTTTACAAATTTCCTAAAACCCCCTGTGGATGCCAAAAATCTCAAAAGAGAAGACGAAACATGATCTAAACGAGAATGTCATAAATAAAAACTAGAAGAAGAAGGACTCAAACGAAAATAAGATAAATCAACACTAGTAACAGCAACAACAGTAACTGACACTTTTAACTCATTCAAAATATATAGTCCCCCCTTCCTACGGCCTGACCCAATTAGCTTCTGAGACTGCAGATCCTGCATATAACAAGAAGAAGAGGAAAAGGTGACTAAATTTCCAGAATCACATAACTGACTAACAGAAACAAGATTTAATGTGANCAAAGGTAAACCATCAGAAGAAGAATATTTTGCGTTAACCTCAATGAGAGTATCTACAGTCTTATTATCAGTAAGTCTAGCTCGCTCAAGAATATCTACAACATATTTCGACTGAGAAAAAAAGATAACCTTTGGGTGAGCAGGCTACCTCAATACCCAAGAAATATCGTAGAGAATTCAAATCCTTCATTTCAAATTGTCTAGCTAACTCTGTCTTCAAAATTGAAATATCATTAATATCATCACCAATAATAATTTNTCCTGAAGAAGAAGCAGACATAGCTTGTGGTTGTAAGGAGAGAAACTTCTAAAATTGTTCAGCTAAGGTACTAGGATCGGTGAAAGGACTTGATGAAACTACTGCTGCAGTATTAGACTGTTGTGGTTTGTAACCCTGAGGTGGTCTAGGAGCATTAGATTGTGACTGCTTGCCAGACTTCCAAACTTGAGATTGCTGCTGCGATTGATTCTGCTGTCTTAACTTAGGACANTGTCACCAACATATAAAGAAATAATGATACGACCTGTATTAGTGCACTTAACAAAAAGAGCAGAATCATGACTACTAGAAGTAAACCCAAGAGAAGAGATCACAACAGAAAATTTTCTCAAACCAAGCACGAGGTGCTTGTTTGAGACCATATAACATTTTTTTGAGCTTGCAAACATACCCATAATCATGTGAAACACCAGGAGGGGGAGCCATATAAACTTCTTCTTAAAGATCTCCATTCAAGAAGACATTTTTAACATGAAGTTGAGAGAAATGCCACTGACGAACCGAAACAACTGCAATAAGAGTACGAATAGCAGTCATTTTTGCAACAGGAGCAAATGTCTCCTCATAATCTATACCATACTGTTGATAGTACCCTTTTGTAACTAACCTAGTTTTGTATTGCTCAACAGATCCATTAGAGTTGGTCTTAATCTTATACATCCAACGACAATCAACAACACTCTTACCAAGTGGTAGAGGAACCAAATCCCACGTAAATGTCTTATGCAAAGCAGAAAGTTTCTCATCCATAGCTTGCTGCCAAAGAGGGTCAAAAATTGTCTCTTTATAGGAAGAGAGCTCAGAGAGGCAATGAATAGAAGTTAAAAAAGAAGTAAAAGATGAAGAATAACAAGAATAAGTAAAATCTGGTAACTTTGTGGACTTACGAATGCGTGTGGATTGACATAAAGGTGGATCCACAATCTCAGACGAAGCTTGAGGGACCATAGGAGATGAAGTAGTTTCAGGTGTACCAGAGAGTAAAGTGTCAGTACCTGTAGAATGATCAGTGCTGGTATTTGAAGTACTAGAAACCTGAGATGATAAACTATCAGAATCCTCATAAAAAGGATCTATACGAATAAGATTAGATCTAGTTAAGCTATAAGTAGCGGATGGAATAGAAAAGAAAGGTATATGCTCAAGAAAAATAACATGACGAGACACATAAATTTTTTTAGTTATTGGATCAAAACAATGATACCCTTTTTTATCTTCACCATAACCAAGAAAGACACAAATAACAGATCGAGATGACAACTTGTTGCGTTCAACATGAGGACGAAGAACGAAACAAGTACAACCAAAAACTCTAAATGAAGAATAATCAGGGGCATACCCATACAACTTTTTGAAAGGAGAAACACCTGAAATATGAGAAGATGGAATTGTATTAATCACATAAACAACAGTAAGAACAGTTTCACCCCAAAACTTACTAGGAACAGAAGAAGACAACAGGATAGAACGAGCACTTTCAACAATGTGCCTATGTTTTCTTTCAGCAACACTATTTTGCTTAGGAGTATCTGTACATGAAATTTGGTGAATAGTTCCATCTAAGGCAAGCAACTTATCAAATTTATTAGAAGTGTATTTCTCACCCAAATTACACCTAAAATATTTTATAACAGCAGAATGTTGAGTTTTGACAAGAGCTCGAAAGACTGTATATATCTCAAAAAATTTAGAACGATGTTTCATTAAATAAATCCAACAATAACAAGTATGATCATCAATAAAAGAAACATAATATCGAAACTCTCGTTTTGTGGCAATAGGGGAAGGTCTCCATACATCAGAATGAATCAAATCAAATGGAGAAGAAGAAATAGAAATACTTCGATTAAAAGGTAAAGTTGAAAATTTTGCCAGTTTACATCCATTACAATCAGAAATATCACAAGTTTACAAATTTCCTAAAGCCCCTGTGGATGCCAAAAATCTCAAAAGAGAAGACGAAACATGATCTAAACGAGAATGTCATAAATAAAAACTAGAAGAAGAAGGACTCAAACGAAAATAAGATAAATCAACACTAGTAACAGCAACAACAGTAACTGACACTTTTAACTCATTCAAAATATATAGTCCCCCCTTCCTACGGCCTGACCCAATTAGCTTCTGAGACTGCAGATCCTGCATATAACAAGAAGAAGAGGAAAAGGTGACTAAATTTCCAGAATCACATAACTGACTAACAGAAACAAGATTTAATGTGAGTTTTGGAATATGATAAACATTAGGGAGAGACAAGTGAGGTGTGACAACAGAACCAACACATGATAAAGGCATAGGAGTGTCATCAGTAGTCATAACAGGAATAAAAAATGAAGGAGATACAGAAGCAAAAGATGAAGAATCTGGTGACATATGATGTGAAGCACCAGAATCCAAGATCCATACAAAATGTGACATACCTAGAGAATTATGAGGCAACTGACCTCCTGAAGAAGAAGCAGACATAGCTTGTGGTTGTAAGGAGAGAAACTTCTAAAATTGTTCAGCTAAGGTACTAGGATCGGTGAAAGGACTTGATGAAACTACTGCTGCAGTATTAGACTGTTGTGGTTTGTAACCCTGAGGTGGTCTAGGAGCATTAGATTGTGACTGCTTGCCAGACTTCCAAACTTGAGATTGCTGCTGCGATTGATTCTGCTGTCTTAACTTAGGACATTGAGTCTTCCAATGACCTTTCTGCTTACAAAAATTGCACTCGTCGAAGACAGGCCTTGTGTAAGGCTTATTTTGATTATGAGAGAATGGTTTAGAAGGTACTGCTAGCACAGAAGAATCAGAAGTAGAAAGAATTCCCTTGTCAGAATAAGACTTAAGATGTATCTCTTTAGTTAATAACTCACTGACAATTGAGTCAACAGAAGGAAGCGGAGAACGATACAAAATTGAACTTCTAAGTCCATCAAAATCACTACGAAATGCCATTAAAAACTGTACCAATCGTTGCTGCTCTCTACGAGCAATATAGGCACCACATGCTTTTAGTTCAGTCGATTCTATAAGAGCCAATTGATCCCAAAGATCTGTCATAGCAGAATAAAACTCTTGAATACTCATATTCTTTTGCTGAAGAGCTCGTATGTCATGCTCTAATTGATACTGCTTTGCAAAATTTGATTGAGTGAATAACCTTTGCAAATGATCCCAAATATCCTTTGTTGTCTCATACTTTGCCAACTGCGTACCTATAGAATGCTCAACAGAATTGTTAATCCAAGTAATAATTTTTGCATTGTCTGCTTCCCAGACATCTATCAAATCAACATAACCCGGATTAGTATTCTTAGGTTTCACAGAAATTCCACTAACATATCCCCATAGCATTTTACCCTTAAGAAAATTTCTCATAACATAACTCCAATATGAATAATTCTTTCCATCCAACTTCACACTCATAGACTGAAGCGAATCGTCTCTTCCAGTAGCCATAATCAACAAACAAAGAATACCATATTGCAAAAATAGAACAAATACCAAATTGCAAAAACAGAACAAATACCATATTGCAAAAACAGAACAAATACCAGATCGAAACAAATACCAGATTGCAAAGACGGAACAAATACCAGATTACAAAAACAGAACAAATAACAGATCAAAACAAATACCAGATTGCAAAAATAGAACAAATACCAGATCGAAACAAATACCAAATTGCAAAAACGGAACAAATTCCTTCTCAAAAATGGAACAAATACCAGTTGGATCCGAGTAAACTGTGTTTGAAATTAAGCCTTGTCCCATGAAACTTTGCTCTGATACCATGTTGAACAATCTAAAGAAATACAACAAATAAGAAAAGAGGAGGCTAGAGTTTTATTGATACTGCATAATTTAATTGAATACAAGAAAGTAATTTAACCTAAATACAAAGAGACTATATATAAGCTAAATAAGACAGGAAAAGTAAAGGACTACTCTATCCTTAATAAACAAAATAACCCTATATTTCTTAACAGCCGAAAATCTGGCTTGCACATGGTTTTGGATGGGTCGTGGGGTTTGTGTTGTAGACTTCTACCATGGGTGTTTTTAAGAGAAGATATTCGTGGGCAGGAACATTGTGGGCTTCAAATATTTTGGCAACCGTAACTACGAATCGATCACTGCAACGCTGCTCAGCAGCAGTCCAAATCTTGTATCTTAAACACATGTACATTACACATTTCATTTTATGGGTCCCAAAAAATTAATTTTTTCATTCAGTATGTGGTGCACATGTATTTGAGAAATAAGATTTAAGTTAAAAATTGGACAGCATAGCATTTTTTGAATCACAGTGACGAGTTGATTAAAAAAGGGAATAATCTATCTTTAAAAGGAATGTAGGGGTCTCATAAGTTTATTATGCATTCTTTTGTGCTCCTCCGTCTTGAAATTTGTAATACTGAGTGATGTAAGGTAGGAACCAGAATTAACATTTTAGTACTTAATTCAGAGTTATCTTTTAATATGCACTATTTTAATAATTGAGCACCATAATTGGTATATAGTAGNACAACTTTTTGAAAGGAGAAACACCTGAAATATGAGAAGATGGAATTGTATTAATCACATAAACAACAGTAAGAACAGTTTCACCCCAAAACTTACTAGGAACAGAAGAAGACAACAGGATAGAACGAGCACTTTCAACAATGTGCCTATGTTTTCTTTCAGCAACACTATTTTGCTTAGGAGTATCTGTACATNAGATCTTAGTAGATATCATTTTACACCATTTCTTCGAGAAATATGTAATAGACGGGAAAAGAAAAGTAAACTTCTTCTTGGTGTGTTGAGTTGGCCGAGTCTTTAACTACAATATCAATTTAGGAGCCGTGGACCGCTAGGTAAAGAAGTGATTAGACAAGAAGAGAAAAACACGTGATTAATGGTAATTTCATCTGTTGGATTATTAAAAAAAAAAAAAAAAAGTCAAAAAGAAGCATAGGGTGTATGTTAAGTAGACAAAATATCATAATAGGATGAAAATACTTGAATTTAGAAAGAGATATGATACACATTTATGAAAGAATAATGAGATTAAGGGAGTAGTTGTTGCAAATTTGAATTATAGAAAAAAAAAAAGAAGAGGTCGATGATATACCAAAAACATATTTGAATGTGTTGTGAAATATGTATGTGTGTGTGTGTGTGTGTGTGTGTGTGTGTGTGTGAAAGAGTGACATTTTTTTGAATTGAGGACATGGATTGACAGTCAAGGGACAATATCTATGTTGGTTTAATATAAATTGCATTTTAATTGTGCTGGAGAGATATATGTAACAGAAATAGGATTTTATAGAAGAGTTTTAACTGCTTTATGGTTTTTTAAAGCTTCTTTCGATGTGAAGAAATATAGTGAAATTGAATTAGCCTAATTAATTTTTAAACTATTAGTTAAAAAAATATTTGTTTTCCTTCTTTACACAGTTTTATTATAATTAAGAATATTTGTTTTCCTTTTTCCGTTGTGTCAATAGATTGACTTTTGACAAAAAAAAAAAGAATGGAAACTAACAGAATGACCATATTGACACATTAAGAGTATAATATGTAAATTTAGCTTTTAAAGGTATAAAATAAAAATCTTGAAATCATTTTGGGTACAAATTACGAAAACCCCAAAAAAACAAAGGAAAGCTTTCATACCTGAGGATAGAACATTCTCGCTCGATTTTGCAAAAGTTCATATCCTTTTGGTATTTCGAAGTCTGAATTGCATATCTGCTGCGTTAATGTGGTATAACTAAGTATAAACAGTTAAGTTATAATAATAATTCGGTGTAGTCCGAAGTCATTCCACATGGAATGAGTAAATTGAATTATAATGCAAGGAAAAATAAGTTTCATAAAAAGTAGAAATGTTTAGAAAGCAATTGTAAAAAAATAAATTAATGGTAAACAATAATTGAAAAATGTCTTTTTAGCTACGGGAACTGGATTTGCTCAATTTACTAGAATTTACGTAATATTGATTATCTCGGTTAATTTTCAACATCAATGTAGTTAATCTGAAAATATTTTTTGAACGAACAAATTAAATTAATTGAATTGGAAATAAACTTTGAAGAACTAATTAAAATATTTTTAGAGAATTATTAGTATTACCCATACCAAGAAATCAATCGTATCGATGATTAATCAAATAATTGAATAAAATATCAAATTTTACTAAGAACATTCAATCAATCAAATAAATAAAAGATTTAACATTGATATCAAAATACAAATTGCATAAACATAAATATCTGAATAAATAATTACAAATCTGACAACCCTAATTAAAGAGTACAAAAAGACTACTTACAATTCAAGACTACTTACAATTCCTGGCTATTCCTCGGAATTTATAATAAAGTATTTGAACAAGCCAATGTGGATCAAGTTTCCTTCAAATCGACTTAACTTCCTTCATGGATTAATCCAAAATAGCGAAGGATCGATCCACGTAAAGTAGTCTTCAAATCAACAACAAACACGCAAGGATTGATTCCCAAAGTAGGGATCGATCCTTACATTATTGTCATGGTTTTTGGATACCTCCATGGATCATGCTTCATGGTCCCTTCTGACTTTCTATCCGAGCTTTAATCTTCTCGTGGATCAATCCCATTTAACTCTCAGATATATATATTTTTTTCTAAAGTTTGATATGTAACATATATACTTGTAGGATTCAGGGATATATCATAATTATTAACAACTATTTATTTTATAAATGACTATTTTACCTTTGATCAATTCAATTCATACTTATGTTAAGGGGTACAATTGTCTTTTGAATTCTTAAACCTTTACTCATCTTCTTAAACTCACTCCCTCCCTAGGTTAGACGAAACTCATGATTATGGGTTTAACCTTCGGGCTAACTACGGATCGGGTTTAAAAACCCGGGACTGAATTTTTTAGGGGCTTAGGGAGGCCGGTACCTCCCGAAAAACTTAATAGGATAAAAATACACTTTCTAAAGTAATTGGAATAGAAGTACATGTGCTAAAAAAAAGTCTTAAAACCTCTTTTACCCTTACTATAAATAGTGAATATCTACTTGAATGTGAGATTTTTAAAATTCCTTTTAATATTTGTGTATCATTTGAAGTTTGAAATTTAATATATATATATAAACACACACACACGTAATACAGTAACATCAAACAGTGACATGCTTAACAAAAAAAGAGTAACATCCAACGATAACACGTTCGAGCACGAATTATCCTTAGTTGACTTATACATTAGAATTGAAGATGCCAGCAAAATGGGAGGATCTGGGTAATTCAATTATCATTCTTGACGCCCCTGACCAAGAGGTCTCTTCAAGTCTAGGTCAAACCCAACAAGATGAAAATGCAAGTTAAACATTTTAAACCAAGCATGTTCTCAGAAAATAAGAAATACACCAACCAACACTTGCGTTCTCTTTTTAGTCGAACATCTTCAATGGAGCTGGTATAAACTGCTTGCATTTTTTTTTTGGTTCATCAGCATCGACGACTTCCTACTCCGGTGGTCATTTTTCTACAGTTCCTTGTAGTCCTATCAGCAATCTTCTTCCTTTTCATCCTCTTTGCTTCCTTTTCAGATCCACTACATTTATCTTCCTCGATATCATGTTCTTTAAACTTCTTTCGCTTTAGGAAATTAACTACTTCACCGAGAGCAATACGAGCATTGTCGCTCTTCATTAGCTCCCCAGCAATTTCTGCAGGGGTCACCTGTACATCCTCAATTAGGCCTTTGATCTCACCATAGAGCTTGTGGTGACCGTTGATGCCAAGGTAGTTGGACGCCAAGACCTTAAATCCTTGAGTTGTACAGTAAGGCATGTGAATGAACATGTCCATTCGACCCGATCGCAGCAGAGCAGGATCAAGACGGTCCTTGTAGTTAGTTGTGAAAATAATGATTCGTTCATCTCCACAACTCGACCACAATCCATCTATGAAGTTCAATAGCCCCGACAGTGTTAACTGCATGAAGAAGAAATTAGGCCTAACATTCTAGCTACGGGATGCAGAATAAATCAAATTTGGATGTTACTCCAACAAGTGAATCTATTAGACTTGTCAGATATTTTTAAAATAGTTATAATAACCCGTGTCTGAACGATAAAATATAAAATTAGAGCGTTTAAAAAATTGATCCNTTCTCTTTTTAGTCGAACATCTTCAATGGAGCTGGTATAAACTGCTTGCATTTTTTTTTTGGTTCATCAGCATCGACGACTTCCTACTCCGGTGGTTATTTTTCTACAGTTCCTTGTAGTCCTATCAGCAATCTTCTTCCTTTTCATCCTCTTTGCTTCCTTTTCAGATCCACTACATTTATCTTCCTCGATATCATGTTCTTTAAACTTCTTTCGCTTTAGGAAATTAACTACTTCACCGAGAGCAATACGAGCATTGTCGCTCTTCATTAGCTCCCCAGCAATTTCTGCCGGGGTCACCTCTACATCCTCAATTAGGCCTTTGATCTCACCATAGAGCTTGTGGTGACCGTTGATGCCAAGGTAGTTGGACGCCAAGACCTTAAATCCTTGAGTTGTACAGTAAGGCATGTGAATGAACATGTCCATTCGACCCGATCGCAGCAGAGCAGGATCAAGACGGTCCTTGTAGTTAGTTGTGAAAATAATGATTCGTTCATCTCCACAACTCGACCACAATCCATCTATGAAGTTCAATAGCCCCGACAGTGTTAACTGCATGAAGAAGAAATTAGGCCTAACATTCTAGCTACGGGATGCAGAATAAATCAAATTTGGATGTTACTCCAACAAGTGAATCTATTAGACTTGTCAGATATTTTTAAAATAGTTATAATAACCCGTGTCTGAACGATAAAATATAAAATTAGAGCGTTTAAAAAATTGATCCTATTATATTAATTTTTTTAAAAATATATTAATTACAAATTAATCAAATATTAAATGATTAAATATATGATAAAAATAAATAATGTGATATTTTTAGGGAATAAATATATAAATTATTAAACATATGATAGAAATAAGCGATGTTATTTGACGTTTGAGTCTGACAAAAGGATGTTGAGTGAGATAAGTAATTAAAAATGATTTTGAGGAGAAAAATATGATTGAGATAAAATTCAAACACACTCTTATTTTATTATATAAATAAATAGATCGATGCAAATCGTCAAAACATAGTTGACAAGATAGAACTCGTCCGTAAACAATTAACAATTAGTTAAGGAACTAAATTTTGCAATGACATAATTTGGAAGAGTAAGGAATAGTGACCTACCTAATTCAACTTAGTTTTTAAATTAATTATGAGTTTCAATGAGTGCATTAAATTAGATGTACAGATTAAGTCCCTACATTAATTACAAATACTATTTTCCAATTGAAAAACAACATCATGTTTTTTGAAAAATAAGTAGAGTAATGCTCTTTAGATTTAAAAAATTAATCTAATTTATTGACATAATGATGTATTAAGTGATACAGTCTCAATAAAGAAGCCTGATTTATTCATTATAATTTTTAAATTGACTCTAAATTTGGTCTGCATAGTATTACTGTTCCATTAAACATTAAAATTTGAAATTTATGCAACAATTATAAAAAAAATTACATTATTAAGTCAGTTTCAAATCAACATTCCTTAAAAGAAAAGAAAACCAACCTTCTTGTTGTAGGAGCCATTCCCCAACTGCCGGTTTTGTAACTCGACACTGCAATCGATGTCCTCTATGACAAGGATCGATCGATTCGTAGTGGACGCCAAAATTCTCCTCAAATCCGCGTTTGTCTTCACACTGGTAAGCTCCAAGTCATATATATCATAATTCAAGTAATTTGCCATGGCTGCAACCAAGCTCGATTTCCCAGTCCCTGGAGGCCCATACAACAAGTATCCCCTCTTCCAAGGCTTCCCAACCGTCTTGTAAAATTCTTTTCTGGTCACAAATTTGTCCAAATCCTTGATTATCGCCTTCTTCGTCTTTTCCTCTATAGCAAGAGTTTCAAACGTTGCCGGATGCTCAAAATTGATCGAACCCCAATTCCTTCCAATTTCGCCATAATCATCAGACAGATTCATAGCATAGAGCTTCCTCACCTTGTCATTATTCGTTATCTTTTGGTACTCCTCCAGAACAAGGGGTAAATACTCGTCCAACACTTTTTCTTTGAACTTCTTGTGAAAAGTGAGCTCAAAGAATTTTTTATCTGCCTTATTTGGGTTCCGAGACTCAACGCTGGCGAATCTCCATTTTAGTTGAACGTTCTGGTACGTATCGGCGATCTCTTGGTTGTTCTCGATGCTGCTGTTGAGTTTTTTCTCTCTCTTAGTTTTGTGAACTGCGAATCGCTTGGTGTCGGGGCTGATTTTCGTACCGAGGTATGTCTCCGCGGCTTCATAGAGTTCATTTCGAGTTATTCTTCCACGGAACTCGTGGATGACAATGGTGCGCCGAGTGGAGCATACAGAGATGAGGTAACCAATGGCTGATTGGAAGTAATATTGGGCTGGGTCGAGGATGATGTTATTAACCATCGACGCGGTCAGAGACAATACAGTTGGCGGCGATGACATTTCGGAGAAGCCAAACAATTTTCAGATCGGAGATTGGAATTTGAGAATCAGAACTCAGTAATTTGCTTGAGTGTGTGACTTCTGATTGGGGTTTGATAAACCTCAACTTAAATAGATACACAAGAGCGAGAGAGAGAGAANAATCAGAACTCAGTAATTTGCTTGAGTGTGTGACTTCTGATTGGGGTTTGATAAACCCCAACTTAAATAGATACACAAGAGCGAGCGAGAGAGAGNAACAATTTTCAGATCGGAGATTGGAATTTGAGAATCAGAACTCAGTAATTTGCTTGAGTGTGTGACTTCTGATTGGGGTTTGATAAACCTCAACTTAAATAGATACACAAGAGCGAGAGAGAGAGAAAGAGAGATAGAATTCCAAACGAAGCCTACAAGGAAAGAATGGCAGCAACTGAGTCGGAATGTTCCCGGAAATCAGCTTTGGGCACCATGCTTGATCCTGCATGACGTAAACCAAGAATTTTCTTCTTGGTGGGGCCTATTATTCCGGGAAACCTTTGGTCTAATAAAATTTTAAATTCATTCAAAATTGCCACTCCCACCAATGGTTAAGATTGAAGCATTGCGGCTTACGTGAAGAATTAGCATGTTTAGAAAACTACCCACAGGAAGCTGCGTTAACTGGTATATGTATCCTGCGTTTTAGTAGTTTCCATCTAGCCTGCTCTCTCTCTCTCTCTCTCTGTGTCTTCNTATGTATCCTGCGTTTTAGTAGTTTCCATCTAGCCTGCTCTCTCTCTCTCTCTCTCTCTGTGTCTTCTACTCTGGGCTGCTTCCACTTATCTCGTTGCGTGATTCAAACTCTTGCTTCCAACTCTTAAAATTTTAGCTAACGAAGGCAGCAGTTAGAACGAAACTAAAAAACCAAGGCTGCCATACACACATCACAAAGGCCGGCAAAAGGATTGAATTTTGATCCAAATTTTATTTGAAACCGACTATTTAGATATTGATTGTTTTTTTTTATCGATTATCTGAATCTATTGATGCTATTTTTTTTCGGTAGGTAATCTATTGGTACTACGAATATGAATGATAGACAGAAAATTATTAAACAAAAAGCTTTGAGGGAACAAGTGATTCAGAATGTTCCCGGAAATACATGATGAAGATGGGGTAGACCATAGAAGTTAGGAGTTGAGTATTGTATCAAAAACCTAATTTCGGTATCGTTTTTAACTTTAACCACATTAATGTATGTTTTCATAATTTTTATGGTCATAGTACAATCTGTTAGAGTATTTTAATAAAAGTAACATTTATGTGAGAAACTCAATCTCACATCGACTAAAAATATTTGAGANATAGTACAATCTGTTAGAGTATTTTAATAAAAGTAACATTTATGTGAGAAACTCAATTTCACATCGACTAAAAATATTTGAGAATATATATATATATTGTTGTTATCTAGTCATCAAGTTAAGTAAAATCTTGAGACTATCATGCGCATAGGAGTGAAACCAACAGAAGAGAAAATCCAACCCTAGCCGGTGGTTCCCCTGGCATGCCAAAAATAAAGTAATAAGAAATGTTAAACCCACTTTCTATTATTTTATTTTATTAATTTTGTAATAACTTCCTTATTAACAATACAATTTCTAAATATTTAAGGTCTAACGACTAGTTTTTCAACAGTCTATTTTCTATTAAATTCAAACAATTATTATTTGATTAAATATGGAAGTTATTGCAGAATGACAACAATCACATTTTTTTGTATATTTAGATATTTCAGAATAGAAAAATATACTTCTATATTCTTCACTATTGGTTTTTTGAACAATATATAAAGGTGTCGTGTGAAACTTCGGTTTCATTCAATTTTACATATTTGAGTGAAATAACAGTCAATTAAACACTTGAACTTAGTATTAATTAAACGTTATAATAAAAGACATCATTAAGTCAACAAATTATATCAACTGTTTAAGTGTCAATACCATTATTGACGTTTTAAAAACATAAAACAGTATTGGACAACATCTAATGTAACTTGAATTAATACATCCAAGATAGATGACAGGTCGTAGGAACCCACCAACCTAATCTATCTAGCTAAACAGAGTTTTTCACCGTAACCATGCTCCTCCAAAACTGAATGAATAGTTTAAAATTTTTCAATAATAGTTCCACATTTCCCGCCCCTTGTTAGATGTTAACATGAGAAACATCAAGGAAGCTATCATCAGTGCACTTTACAAGAGTGATACAAGATCCGGTGGAAGCTCACAACAAGATGATGTAAGGAAAACAGTTTATTGAATTGGCTAGGTTTATGGACTTATTAGAGGATGACTTTTAAAGGGATCAGATCATGATAAACATTACCTAGCAATTTTTTGATACTTTTTGATATCATGGGTTTGAATATTAAAAGAGTGATGCCATTTGGATATAGGTTATTCACCTAATGCGTTGACCTAATTTATTATAGTTCTTGGATTCACCGTAGATCCAATCAAACATTAAAATTTAGTGTTCATTCAACGTTACAATGAAAGATATCATTAAGTTAACAAATTAAATTAATTTTTTAAGTCAGAACAACATTATTGATATTTAAAACGTAAAACGNATTAGCATTTCAGTACTTATTCAGAGTTACCTTTTAATATTTACTGGTGGGTCAAGTTCAGTAGCACAACCCACGTTGTAAGTTCACCGTAAATTAAGAGCCCAACTTAAGAGCGATCCAATAAGTTTAGCCCAAAGGGATCAATGCTCAGTCGACCTCACAGGGTTGGAGGAGCTACAACACCAAGAGAGCATGCAAGGTCATTTGAGCGCCTCATCTACGCCGTCTTGAAAAGAGTCAACTCTCGTGTCATCCTTTGACCGAATTTTATGGGAAGCAACATAAATGCCTCGTTCGTTAAACAAAGGGCACTAGCTCGATCATATTAGCCACTTAGTTACTAATAAGTCGCCTAAATCTATTATGAGGTGACTATAAATTGTAAACTCTGTCAACACTTGGAGAGCATCACACTCAGTTGAGCACAACTCCCCCATCTCTCTCAGCTTATATCTCCCTGTTCTCTCTACACTCCTCGAAGTAATAAAATACCTCGTGTGACCCTAGCTATTTAAAGTGAACGTAGGTCATGTTGATCGAACCATTATAAATCTTTGTCTTTCTTGTGTGTGTCTCTCTCTCTTACTTTTTAATTACTACATTTATTGAAGTTCATTTGACAGGTGGTGTGCAAACTCAATTTGTACACCATCAGTTTAGTACCGTCTGTGAGAATCGACAAAATTATCACCTAATCACTTTTTCTTGTTGGACCCATGGCAATTACCACCAAATTCATGAATCAGTCTGAAGGCAATCCACCATAAGAGGAGGAGATTGCCCCTCCACCAACCAATTCTGTTCCTAATGCACAGTAGATGCTAGAAACAATGTAGTAGCTCGTGACTCAGAATCAACAAATTCTGCAATTGATTCTCGCTAGACAACAAGGAGGAGCACAGTCTGGAGGGCATCAAGTCAGAGGAGCTTCGTGCCCTGGGAGTCAAGGAGATACCCCCTTGGGCACCCTACATAGGGGAGCCCTTCCTCAAAACTATGAGGCAGCTTCGCCTCCTCATCTAGCTCCCCCTTTCCATGGTGGAGATCCTCATTTTCAAGAGGATAAGACCCAGAATAAAAGTGCGGAGCATGGAAGCTATTTCCATGACAATTTCAAAGGAGCCCTATATCACTAGGATGAAAAAATCAAAAAAGTACAAATCAACTAAGCGACGTCCTCAATGCCATAAAGGCACAAAGACAAAAAATAGTGGAGTACCTTGTAAGGCAAATTGACACACCTTTTGTGCCAGATATGACAAACTACCCTCTTCCCCAAAATTTCAAAGTGTCATCGCTCAAAACCTTTGATGGCACAAAAGACCCACTAAATCACCTCGACAACTATAAGTCTTTGATGCAACTGTATAATGTTCTTGACAAAATCATGTGCAAAGTCTTCCCAACTACCCTGAAGGGATTCGCCCGACAGTGGTTCGCCAAGCTAACCCCAGCCACCCTAAGCTCCTTCACCGAACTAAGGAAATCCTTTGTGACACAGTTCATTGGTGGACGCTGCCAACAATAGAAGCCTGTCACCCATCTGCTCAGCGTAAAATAGGATTGAGACGAGAGTCTGAGGAGTTGTCTCAATTGTTTTAACGAGAAGGTCCTCCAAATTGAGGAGTCCAATGACAAAGTCACTATGACCGATTTTCTAAGAGACCTCCGCTCATTGAGTTTCCTCTTTTTTTAGTAATAAAAATGACCACTAAAGAGCATGCTAGAATTATTGACAAAAACTTAAAAATATATGTATGCTGAGGAAATTAACAAGTCCAAACGAGGTAAATCATCTCGCGAGATGCCAAAAGCCTAACCTACCTCTGCTTTGCTCTCAAGCAGGTAGCTTATATCTCGAGTTGAGCGACTCTCTCGCATGTCACCAAAAGTTTGGTCTATCTCTACTATACTCTTAAGCAGACAGCCTATATCTTCAACTGAACGAGTCTCTCGCGGATTACCAAAAACTTGGTCTATCTTTACTTTGCTCTTAACCAAGTAGCCTGTATCTCCAACTGAGCAGCTCTCTCGCGGGTTGCTAAAAGCTTGGTCTATCTTTACTCTGCTTTCAAGCAGACAACCTATACCTCCAACTTAACAGCTTTCTTATGGGTCACAAGAAACTCAATTTTTAGGAAGTGCAACTCTCTCACGATCAACCCTCACAGTCAGCCTACCTTCAGTTTATTGACTCTTTCACGGGTTGCCAAAAGCTCAATCTGAGGAGGTGTAGCTCTCTCACAAGTAATCTCCAATCTCTGTTTTTGCTCTCACACAAAGAGTCTACCTGCCTCTCTTTAGGTAATCATGTTAGATATTTTAATGTTAGAAAAACATTATTTTTGTCATCTCTAGGCACACTTTTGAAACTCAGGTCGTTTGCAACTCGCGGGACTACATTAGATTGAATGTCAACAATCAGGCCTTGTCCATTCGGCACCGCCACCTCGTTGTCACAACACTCCCGTGCTTAACATCTAGCGTAAATAAGGCTTGCCCGCGTTGGCTCCCCTACTCTTGGCAGTAGCACCCAGCGCCATGGGTGCCCCTCCTACACGTCCAGCTAGCGCAACAACCCCTCCTGCACCCATCAATGGAGCCTCCATAATGCCTAGATCTGGTGCCTCCTCCCTCACCTCAGATGCATGAACAGAATGAGCAGTGCCCATCAATGGCTCCTCTACAACACCCAAATCTGGCCTCTCTTCCCTCACCTCGAATGCATGAACAGAATGAGCAGCGCCTAGATTTGGTGCCTCCACACTGGTGCCCAGGTCTGGTGCCTTGTTTTTGCTACTGGCGACCTAGGTTGCGTAGGCTATCCCGGTCTCGGCACCCAGCACCTCCTTCATTCCACCTCACGTCCCTTCTCCTTCATTCAACATCTGGGTACTCCACTTGAGAATTTTACTCCTTTCCTTGGTTCTTGAAAAATCTCATAGAGAGCTTTCTCTCAAGGTTGTGTGAAAGTGAAGAAGAGGAAACAAAATGTCATAATTTATAACCTAGTGCTCTTCGAGAATCTAAAAAGAGAAGTAAAAGAAGGAGTTTATATAGCTAATGATGTCCCACAGACAAAAGGAGTTTAAAGGAAAAAAAGGGAGTCACCGATCAAAAAGGAGTCTCCAACAAATCAAAATTTAAGAAGGGTTGATCACTGTTTTGACCATAACTTTTAATCTGTTTTTTCAAACGGGACTTATAATATATCAAATCGAAACTCTCGGTAAGCCCTACAAGACTCATGACCTTTAATGGTGATAGACATTGTTAAAAGTTCAAAAAAGGCCTAGAAACATATGTTTTGGCCTCTCGAAGTTTTTCCAGTTATGCGTTCAGCCGAAATTCAAATTCAACTGAATGCCCTCCTCTCCAAGTTCCATTAGACACAAGATATTGGGGGGGGAAATGATGGGTCAAGCCCAAGGGCCCCAACCCACATTATAATCTCAGTGTAAATTAAGAGTCCAACTTAAGAGTGATCTAGCAAGTCCAGCTCAAAAAGATCCATGCCCAGTCAAGCTCATCAAGGTTCGAGGAGCTACATCAACAAGGGAGCATGCATGGTCATTCGAGATCTTTATCCATGCCACCTTAGAAAGAGTCAACCCCCACATCATCCTTTGGTTGAATCTTATGGTAAGCACTATAACTACCTCGCCCGTTGAGAAGAGGGTGCCAACTCCACCAGATTAATCACTTAGTTACTAATAAGTTGCCTCAATCAATTAGGAGACAACTATAAAGTGTAAGCCCTGCCAACACTTGGGTGGCATCAGACTGAGTTGAGCACAACTTTCCCATCTCTCTTAGCTTGTATCTCTCTACTCTCCCTACACTACTCGAAGTAATAAAATACCCCGGTAATCCTACCCATTCAAAGTGGACATAGGCCATGTTGACCGAACTATTATAAATTTTTGTCTTACTTGTGTCTATTTCTCTTACTTCTTCATTACTGTATTTATTACTGTTTACTTGACAGGTGGTGTATAAACCTAATTTATGCATCATCATGCACTATTTTGATAATTGAGCACTAGGATTGATATATAGTAGTTCTGAGTAGATATCATTTTACACTATTACTTCAAGAAATATGTAGTAGGCAAAAAAAGCAAACTAGACTTCTCCTTGTTGTGTTGAATTGCCCAATTCTTTAACTACAATATCAATTAAGGGGCTTGGATTGCTTGGTAAGGAAGTGAATAGACAAGAACAGAAAAACTCGGGATTAATGGTAATTTCACCTGTTGAATTATAAAAAAAAAAAAAATTCAAAAGAAGCGTAGGGTGCATTTTAAGTAGACATAATGGGATGGAAACACATGTATTTAGAAAGAGATATGTTACACAATTACCAACGGTTTTTTAGTTCAGTAATACTCTTTACTTTGTGAATATTTTACTTTCTTAAGATTAAAGGTTCAAGTCAGCTCTCTCAAAAACAAAAAAATACACAATTATGAAAGAATAATGAGATTAAAAGACTAGTTGACACAAACTTGAACTATAAAAAAGAAAAAAAGAAAAAAAAAAGAGGTCTAGGATATACCAAAAGCATATCTGAATGTATTGTGAAATATATATATATATTTTATGAAAGAGTGACATTTATTTGAATTGAGGACATGGATTGACAGTCAACGGACAATATCTATGGTTTAACATAAATTACTTTTTAATTGTACTAGAGAGATATACGTAATAGAAACAGAATTTTATAAAAGAATTTTAACTGCTTTACGATTTTTTAAAGCTTCTTTCGATGTGAAGAAATACAGTGAAATTGAATTGGCCTAATTAATTTTTAAATTATTACTTAAAAAAATTTTTTTTCCTTCTTTACACTGATTTAATATAATTAAGAATAATTTAGACAATTAAAAAAAATTTCTTCTGGCTTTTCTTTTTTTTTTTTTCAAATAATGAAATGAATTTTTTTTAAAACTTTCTTTTAAATTTTTCATGTTAACCAAATATATACATGAAAATATATTTTATTTCATTTTTTTTTCTTTACTTTACTCTCATTTTTTTATTTCTTTTTTTTAACCAAACAGACTCAAGAGAATAGCATAAGTTTAGAGCAACATAGTATTTATCAGCCATCTTTATTTGAAATTTCCTAACTATCATATTATAAGAATTATTTTGATAAAATTTAGAAAATTAGAAGTGGGTAAATGTTTTAATGCTCGAGGTGATTTTGTTTGTCAAAAAAAAGAAGGGGGGTGAATTGTGATGGGACATTTTCAGACACACCAAGATGATGACACGTGTACTCGGCGCCAATAGAGTCTCTCCACTGTGATCTCGACGCGTCCTTGTCGGTCTATAACCCCCTTCCCCGAGAGGTACTATTCACAGGGATCAAGGATCCCCAATACGCCATGGATCGACACATGTCTCTCGGTCAGTCTGGGTATATCGGTCCCTAATCATGCTAGTCTCTCAACATCGAGGTGTATCTGTCCACGTAGGCGTTTCTGCTCCTACATGGGCTATTGATTGACAGGTTACTAGTCTAGGCTAGGCTAGACTAGCCATTATAACATCGTGCTACTCAAATGGTGTCAGGAGGCACAACGAAGCAGAAGGCTCAACCAAAGGGGAATGAGCACATGACATATTGTGTCAGGTCAGAGATAAAAAGACCAAAATGTCCTTGTTGACACACGGATTGGGAGGTCAGGCATTTAATGCATCCTTCACTCGATGAGACAACATTTAATGCATAAGAGCTTGAAAGTGAAAGGTAATAATTGTTCATTTGCCTGGGTATTTAATACATCACTGCTGAGAGAAGGACATTAAACGCTCGGCAGACCGAGGAGAAACCATTAGTTGTTCGGGGTCCCAAGCAGTTAAGAATGAGAACATTTCTCATAAAAATTAGTGTGCACACTATCCACCTCTAATGATTACGTACTAGCTACGCTGTCAGCAATGATGAGTTTTGTAAGGTATAAATGGTCCTCATAAACACATTAAAAAGGTACGCAAAAACCCTTTCTCAAGGATCATATAGTGTTTTCTTTTTTTTCTCTCTCAAAGAACTGACTTGATCGTTGGAGGGGATACACCAAAAAATACTCTGGCGCCCTTCTAACCTGTTTTTCTCTATTCAAGGAACCTCTCTTAGCCTCCCAGGACCAGTCAGGCTACCTATAAAAAACAATTCATCATCACTTCATAGGCCATCTTCGGCCCTCACAACCTATTCTAAGTAGCAAGATTGGCCACTCGATCGACGGACTCGTGTTCACCATGGAAGAGATTTGTTCTTGTGTTTATATTGTGCCAGAACGTGCACGCACAATCTGGTGCCGTCTGTGGGAAACGACTAGTTTTCCTAGTTTCTTTTCTAGAAAGAACAGTGACCATGGTGAATACTCGACGGAAAAGGAAAGGTCCCCAGCAAAGAAGTCTCAAGTTACAAGTTCCTCATCATGGTGGGGGGAGGGATCACACTGGTGACAACAGAAACATTTCTATTCAATCAAGGGGGCATACTCCTCAAACCAGTATGGGCATTAGGTCAAGAGGATCCGCCCCCTTGGCTCATCAACTGGCAGAAGTGATCGAAGAAAAATTTGGAGATCGACTACAGCAGTTAGAAAAAAGATAATATGAATGTCCTAAGCTAGCTCAACGAATTTGGAGCCCCCGACCAAGGATCAAGGGACTCATTCCGTTCCCGCAGACGCTTCGTCCAGGAAGCAAAAATCGAGGACCTGAGGAATCATTTAAACAACAAAGCTGAGAGTTCCAGGGTCCCAAAGCGCCCGAGAGCCAATGAGCACCCCCTCAATAGTCATTCCAAGAAGGCAAGACCTTTGGCTTAGGACGACCTTTGGCGAGAACTGTCTAGGCGAGGGAAGGGGGATGAGTCCGAGGAGGATTCAACCCTTTCCACACAACGCCCAGAGAAGGGAAATCCCGTCAATGACCTTAGAAACCTCAGAGGACCTCCCCTTGAGGTGGAAACTGATCTCAGAGCTTGGCTGAAATCCAGAAGGAGGGGCAATACTGTCCAGGACGACATAGAAGACGAGGCCATGCAATCCCCTTTTACTGGGGATATCCGAGAGATGGAGGTACCAAAGAAGTTCGTCGTGCCAAGGTTCAAAACTTATGAAGGGTGATCTGATCCTGAAGCTCACCTTAGACAATACAAGCAAATGATGTCCCTGTATCACTCGGACCAACGGCTCCTCTGCCGAGTGTTCTCCATGAGTTTGGGAGATTCCGTTTTAAAGTGGTTCGAGACTCTTCCTCCCAACATCATTGAGTCATGGAAGGAGTTAACGAGGTAGTTTTTAGCCCGATTTATTACGGGGAATAAGCGGCCCAAAGATATTGGATCATTACTAACGCTCAGGTGGAAGGAACTAGAAACCCTTTGCCAGTACGTCATCCGGTACTAGAAGGAGGTCAATGAGGTAGAGGGGTGTTCGGAAGTCATGGCAGTCATATCTTTTAGGCTTGACCTGGCAAGGGACATGGACTTGTACCGATCGTTGACTAAGAAGACTCCCTTAGATATGGGCGAATTGATGGGTCGGATAAACAAATACTCCATGATTGAAAATGAAATGGGGGGCGGCAAAGGCAAAACTCTCGCCCCTAGGAGAAAAGAGAAGGAGAGGGAGAACACCTCCCAAAAGAGGCTGGTACCCCCTCTAAGAGAGTCATTTAAAGGTTTTCACACTGTGTTCAAAAACCCATCTACAAGTTGCTCTATAAAATCAAGCATGAGTCATTCTTCAAGTGGCCGCCTAGGATGCAGAGTGATCCTTCCACCCGTGATAAAAAAGTCAGGTGCTCCTATCACCGGAATTTTGGTCATCACACCGAAGATTACAGAGTGTATAAATCTTTCTTGGAAAGGCTAGTCCAGGACGGTTACTTGAAAAAGTACATCGAACCCAAGTCGAAAGAGGAACACGCTTCTGCCCCGACTGTGGCACAAGACAACGTCATAGACGTGATCCATGTGTGTCCACTGGATCATCTGACATCTAGGGAGCTTGAGTCCGATCTCAAAAATGTAGCCTTTATGAGGAAGGTTGCTGAGAGAGATGGGGGCCCGCCCAACAAGAGAGCTAGGACTGGCGAGCCGAGTATCACGTTCTCCGACGCAAACTTGACAGGCATGGTGACCCCCCATAACGACGCCCTAATCATAACTCTAAAGATAGGCAAGTTCGACGTCAAGAAGGTGTTGGTAGATTGCGGAAATTCCTCGGAGGTAATGTATTCTGAAACCTTAAAGCGGATGAGCTTTGGCCTCAAGGACCTCACCAAGGTTAGGACGGCCCTCGTCGGATTTAACGGCTCATTTGCCCTGTCCATTAGCAAAATTACATTGGCAGTCATCACGGGTCCCTTAACCATCAACACTAAGTTTATTGTGATTGATACGGACTCCCCTTACAATGTGATCATGACACGAGTTTGGTTGCATGCGCTAGGGGCGGTGCACTCCACTTACCACCAAAAATTGAAGTTTGCTACACCAGAGGGGATAATGGAGATCTGAGGGGACCAAGCGTCCGCAAAAAACTATTTTTACTCGGCTGTGAAAATGGAGATTTTCACCCAAGAGAAGGGACGCACCCCGGAAAAANCATTGTTAAAAGTTCAAAAAAGGCCTAGAAACATATGTTTTGGCCTCTCGAAGTTTTTCCAGTTATGCGTTCAGCCGAAATTCAAATTCAACTGAATGCCCTCCTCTCCAAGTTCCATTAGACACAAGATATTGGGGGGGGAAATGATGGGTCAAGCCCAAGGGCCCCAACCCACATTATAATCTCAGTGTAAATTAAGAGTCCAACTTAAGAGTGATCTAGCAAGTCCAGCTCAAAAAGATCCATGCCCAGTCAAGCTCATCAAGGTTCGAGGAGCTACATCAACAAGGGAGCATGCATGGTCATTCGAGATCTTTATCCATGCCACCTTAGAAAGAGTCAACCCCCACATCATCCTTTGGTTGAATCTTATGGTAAGCACTATAACTACCTCGCCCGTTGAGAAGAGGGTGCCAACTCCACCAGATTAATCACTTAGTTACTAATAAGTTGCCTCAATCAATTAGGAGACAACTATAAAGTGTAAGCCCTGCCAACACTTGGGTGGCATCAGACTGAGTTGAGCACAACTTTCCCATCTCTCTTAGCTTGTATCTCTCTACTCTCCCTACACTACTCGAAGTAATAAAATACCCCGGTAATCCTACCCATTCAAAGTGGACATAGGCCATGTTGACCGAACTATTATAAATTTTTGTCTTACTTGTGTCTATTTCTCTTACTTCTTCATTACTGTATTTATTACTGTTTACTTGACAGGTGGTGTATAAACCTAATTTATGCATCATCATGCACTATTTTGATAATTGAGCACTAGGATTGATATATAGTAGTTCTGAGTAGATATCATTTTACACTATTACTTCAAGAAATATGTAGTAGGCAAAAAAAGCAAACTAGACTTCTCCTTGTTGTGTTGAATTGCCCAATTCTTTAACTACAATATCAATTAAGGGGCTTGGATTGCTTGGTAAGGAAGTGAATAGACAAGAACAGAAAAACTCGGGATTAATGGTAATTTCACCTGTTGAATTATAAAAAAAAAAAAAATTCAAAAGAAGCGTAGGGTGCATTTTAAGTAGACATAATGGGATGGAAACACATGTATTTAGAAAGAGATATGTTACACAATTACCAACGGTTTTTTAGTTCAGTAATACTCTTTACTTTGTGAATATTTTACTTTCTTAAGATTAAAGGTTCAAGTCAGCTCTCTCAAAAACAAAAAAATACACAATTATGAAAGAATAATGAGATTAAAAGACTAGTTGACACAAACTTGAACTATAAAAAAGAAAAAAAGAAAAAAAAAAGAGGTCTAGGATATACCAAAAGCATATCTGAATGTATTGTGAAATATATATATATATTTTATGAAAGAGTGACATTTATTTGAATTGAGGACATGGATTGACAGTCAACGGACAATATCTATGGTTTAACATAAATTACTTTTTAATTGTACTAGAGAGATATACGTAATAGAAACAGAATTTTATAAAAGAATTTTAACTGCTTTACGATTTTTTAAAGCTTCTTTCGATGTGAAGAAATACAGTGAAATTGAATTGGCCTAATTAATTTTTAAATTATTACTTAAAAAAATTTTTTTTCCTTCTTTACACTGATTTAATATAATTAAGAATAATTTAGACAATTAAAAAAAATTTCTTCTGGCTTTTCTTTTTTTTTTTTTCAAATAATGAAATGAATTTTTTTTAAAACTTTCTTTTAAATTTTTCATGTTAACCAAATATATACATGAAAATATATTTTATTTCATTTTTTTTTCTTTACTTTACTCTCATTTTTTTATTTCTTTTTTTTAACCAAACAGACTCAAGAGAATAGCATAAGTTTAGAGCAACATAGTATTTATCAGCCATCTTTATTTGAAATTTCCTAACTATCATATTATAAGAATTATTTTGATAAAATTTAGAAAATTAGAAGTGGGTAAATGTTTTAATGCTCGAGGTGATTTTGTTTGTCAAAAAAAAGAAGGGGGGTGAATTGTGATGGGACATTTTCAGACACACCAAGATGATGACACGTGTACTCGGCGCCAATAGAGTCTCTCCACTGTGATCTCGATGCGTCCTTGTCGGTCTATAACCCCCTTCCCCGAGAGGTACTATTCACAGGGATCAAGGATCCCCAATACGCCATGGATCGACACATGTCTCTCGGTCAGTCTGGGTATATCGGTCCCTAATCATGCTAGTCTCTCAACATCGAGGTGTATCTGTCCACGTAGGCGTTTCTGCTCCTACATGGGCTATTGATTGACAGGTTACTAGTCTAGGCTAGGCTAGACTAGCCATTATAACATCGTGCTACTCAAATGGTGTTAGGAGGCACAACGAAGCAGAAGGCTCAACCAAAGGGGAATGAGCACATGACATATTGTGTCAGGTCAGAGACAAAAAGACCAGAATGTCCTTGCTGACACACGGCTTGGGAGGTCAGGCATTTAATGCATCCTTCACTCGATGAGACAACATTTAATGCATAAGAGCCTGAAAGTGAAAGGTAATAAATGTTCCTTTGCCTGGGTATTTAATACATTCCTGTTGAGAGAAGGACATTAAACGCTCGGCAGACCGAGGAGAAACCATTAGTTGTTCGGGGTCCCAAGCAGTTAAGAATGAGAACATTTCTCATAAAAATTAGTGTGCACACTATCCACCTCTAATGATTACGTACTAGCTACGCTGTCAGCAATGATGAGTTTTGTAGGTATAAATGGTCCTCATAAACACATTAAAAAGGTACGCAAAAACTCTTTCTCAAGGATCATATAATGTTTTCTTCTTTTTCTCTCTCAAAGAACTGACTTGATCGTTGTAGGGGATACGCTAAAAAATACTCCGGCGCCCTTCTAACCTGTTTTTCTCTATTCAAGGAACCTCTCTTAGCCTCCCAAGACCAGTCAGGCTACCTATAAAACACAATTCATCATCACTTCATAGGCCATCTTCGGCCCTCACAACCTATTCTAAGTAGCAAGATTGACCACTCGATCGACGGACTCGTGTTCACCATGGAAGAGATTTGTTCTTGTGTTTATATTGTGCCAGAACGAGCACACACAATCTGGTGCCGTTTGTGGAAAATGACTAGTTTTCCTAGTTTCTTTTCTAGAAAGAACAGTAACCATGGTGAATCCTCGACGGAAAAGGAAAGGTCCCCAGCAAAGAAGTCTCAAGTTACAAGCTCCTCATCATGGTGGGGGGAGGGATCACACTCGTGACAACAGAAACATTTCTATTCAATCAAGGGGGCATACTCCTCAAACCAGTATGGGCATTAGGTCAAGAGGATCTGCCCCCTTGGCTCATCAACTGGCGGAAGTGATAGAAGAAAAATTTGGGGATTGATTACGGCAGTTAGAAAAAGATAATATGAATGTCCTAAGCTAGCTCAACGAATTTGGAGCCCCCGACCAAGGATCAAGGGACTCATTCCATTCCCGCAGATGCTTCGTCTAGGAAGCAAAAATCGAGGACCTGAGGAATCATTTAAACAACAAAGCTGAGAGTTCCAGGGTCCCAAAGCGCCCGAGAGCCAATGAGCACCCCCTCAATAGTCATTCCAAGAAGGCAAGACCTTTGGCTTAGGACGACCTTTGGTGAGAACTGTCTAGGCGAGGGAAGGGGGATGAGTCCGAGGAGGATTCAACCCTTTCCACACAACGCCCAGAGAAGGGAAATCCCGTCAATGACCTTAGAAACCTCAGAGGACCTCCACTTGAGGTGGAAACTAATCTCAGAGCTTGGCTGAAATCCAAAAGGAGGGGCAATACTGTCCAGGACGGCATAGAAGACGAGGCCATGCAATCCCCTTTTACTAGGGATATCCGAGAGATGGAGATACCAAAGAAGTTCGTCGTGCCAAGGTTCAAAACTTATGAAGGGCGATCTGATCCTGAAGCTCACCTTAGACAATACAAGCAAATGATGTCCCTGTATCACTCGGACCAACGGCTCCTCTGCCGAGTGTTCTCCATGAGTTTGGGAGATTCCGTTTTAAAGTGGTTCGAGACTCTTCCTCCCAACATCATTGAGTCATGGAAGGAGTTGACGAGGTAGTTTTTAGCCCGATTTATTACGGGGAATAAGCGGCCCAAAGATATTGGATCATTACTAATGCTCAGGTGGAAGGAACTAGAAACCCTTTGCCAGTACGTCATCCGGTACTAGAAGGAGGTCAATGAGGTAGAGGGGTGTTCGGAAGTCATGGCAGTCATATCTTTTAGGCTTGACCTGGCAAGGGACATGGACTTGTACCGATCGTTGACTAAGAAGACTCCCTTAGATATGGGCGAATTGATGGGTCGGATAAACAAATACTCCATGATTGAAAATGAAATGGGGGGCGGCAAAGGCAAAACTCTCGCCCCTAGGAGAAAAGAGAAGGAGAGGGAGAACACCTCCCAAAAGAGGCTGGTACCCCCTCTAAGAGAGTCATTTAAAGGTTTTCACACTGTGTTCAAAAACCCATCTACAAGTTGCTCTATAAAATCAAGCATGAGTCATTCTTCAAGTGGCCGCCTAGGATGCAGAGTGATCCTTCCACCCGTGATAAAAAAGTCAGGTGCTCCTATCACCGGAATTTTGGTCATCACACCGAAGATTACAGAGTGTATAAATCTTTCTTGGAAAGGCTAGTCCAGGACGGTTACTTGAAAAAGTACATCGAACCCAAGTCGAAAGAGGAACACGCTTCTGCCCCGACTGTGGCACAAGACAACGTCATAGACGTGATCCATGTGTGTCCACTGGATCATCTGACATCTAGGGAGCTTGAGTCCGATCTCAAAAATGTAGCCTTTATGAGGAAGGTTGCTGAGAGAGATGGGGGCCCGCCCAACAAGAGAGCTAGGACTGGCGAGCCGAGTATCACGTTCTCCGACGCAAACTTGACAGGCATGGTGACCCCCCATAACGACGCCCTAATCATAACTCTAAAGATAGGCAAGTTCGACGTCAAGAAGGTGTTGGTAGATTGCGGAAATTCCTCGGAGGTAATGTATTCTGAAACCTTAAAGCGGATGAGCTTTGGCCTCAAGGACCTCACCAAGGTTAGGACGGCCCTCGTCGGATTTAACGGCTCATTTGCCCTGTCCATTAGCAAAATTACATTGGCAGTCATCACGGGTCCCTTAACCATCAACACTAAGTTTATTGTGATTGATACGGACTCCCCTTACAATGTGATCATGACACGAGTTTGGTTGCATGCGCTAGGGGCGGTGCACTCCACTTACCACCAAAAATTGAAGTTTGCTACACCAGAGGGGATAATGGAGATCTGAGGGGACCAAGCGTCCGCAAAAAACTATTTTTACTCGGCTGTGAAAATGGAGATTTTCACCCAAGAGAAGGGACGCACCCCGGAAAAAATCCTGAAAAAATAGCAATCACAGTCCGGGCGTCCAAGAATGGATGACCCCCGGATTGACCCGACGGACCGATCGGTAGAGGACCTCTGGAAGGTGTTCTTAGTTGATCGTGAAGAGGAGAGATACTTCCTGATTGGCTCTACAATGCCTACGACTGAACATGAAGAGATGATTAACTTTTTAAGGCAAAATGCAAACGTGTTCACTTGGAACGCAATAGAAATGAAAGGGGTGGACCTCGAAGTAATCATGCATAAGCTTAATGTTGACCCGACATGCAAACCAATAAAGCAAAAGTCACGGCGCATGGCACCACATCACTGCCGGGCGGTGAATGAGAAAGTCGATAAACTCCTAGAGACCAATACCATCCGGGAGGTACAGTTCCCAGAATGGTTATCAAACACGGTCTGTGCGAAGAAAAAGAGGGGAAAATGACGTGTCTTCGTAGACTTCACTTATTTGAACAAGGCATGTCACAAGAACGACTACCTCCTACCAAAGGTGGACTAGTTAATGGATGCCACTATCAGGTATCAGCGCATAGACTTCTTGGACGCTAAAGCAGAATATCATCAAATCCCTCTCCATCCTTTAGATAAAAAAAAAACGGCATTTTTCACTCCGAGGGGTGTTTACTACTACAAAGTCATGTCATTTGGGTTGAAGAATGTCGGAGTTACGTACCAGAGGCTGATAAATCGGATGTTCAAAAGATAGATCGGCAACACCATGTAAGTCTACATCGATGATATATTAGTTAAAAGTAGAAGAATTTGTGACCACCTGGTGGATTTGGTCGATACCTTCTCCACCCTCAAGGAGTATGGGCTGAAGCTAAACGCAACGAAGTGTGTTTTCAGAGTGGAGTTAAGTAAATTTNTATTTCTCTTACTTCTTCATTACTGTATTTATTACTGTTTACTTGACAGGTGGTGTATAAACCTAATTTATGCATCATCATGCACTATTTTGATAATTGAGCACTAGGATTGATATATAGTAGTTCTGAGTAGATATCATTTTACACTATTACTTCAAGAAATATGTAGTAGGCAAAAAAAGCAAACTAGACTTCTCCTTGTTGTGTTGAATTGCCCAATTCTTTAACTACAATATCAATTAAGGGGCTTGGATTGCTTGGTAAGGAAGTGAATAGACAAGAACAGAAAAACTCGGGATTAATGGTAATTTCACCTGTTGAATTATAAAAAAAAAAAAAATTCAAAAGAAGCGTAGGGTGCATTTTAAGTAGACATAATGGGATGGAAACACATGTATTTAGAAAGAGATATGTTACACAATTACCAACGGTTTTTTAGTTCAGTAATACTCTTTACTTTGTGAATATTTTACTTTCTTAAGATTAAAGGTTCAAGTCAGCTCTCTCAAAAACAAAAAAATACACAATTATGAAAGAATAATGAGATTAAAAGACTAGTTGACACAAACTTGAACTATAAAAAAGAAAAAAAGAAAAAAAAAAGAGGTCTAGGATATACCAAAAGCATATCTGAATGTATTGTGAAATATATATATATATTTTATGAAAGAGTGACATTTATTTGAATTGAGGACATGGATTGACAGTCAACGGACAATATCTATGGTTTAACATAAATTACTTTTTAATTGTACTAGAGAGATATACGTAATAGAAACAGAATTTTATAAAAGAATTTTAACTGCTTTACGATTTTTTAAAGCTTCTTTCGATGTGAAGAAATACAGTGAAATTGAATTGGCCTAATTAATTTTTAAATTATTACTTAAAAAAATTTTTTTTCCTTCTTTACACTGATTTAATATAATTAAGAATAATTTAGACAATTAAAAAAAATTTCTTCTGGCTTTTCTTTTTTTTTTTTTCAAATAATGAAATGAATTTTTTTTAAAACTTTCTTTTAAATTTTTCATGTTAACCAAATATATACATGAAAATATATTTTATTTCATTTTTTTTTCTTTACTTTACTCTCATTTTTTTATTTCTTTTTTTTAACCAAACAGACTCAAGAGAATAGCATAAGTTTAGAGCAACATAGTATTTATCAGCCATCTTTATTTGAAATTTCCTAACTATCATATTATAAGAATTATTTTGATAAAATTTAGAAAATTAGAAGTGGGTAAATGTTTTAATGCTCGAGGTGATTTTGTTTGTCAAAAAAAAGAAGGGGGGTGAATTGTGATGGGACATTTTCAGACACACCAAGATGATGACACGTGTACTCGGCGCCAATAGAGTCTCTCCACTGTGATCTCGATGCGTCCTTGTCGGTCTATAACCCCCTTCCCCGAGAGGTACTATTCACAGGGATCAAGGATCCCCAATACGCCATGGATCGACACATGTCTCTCGGTCAGTCTGGGTATATCGGTCCCTAATCATGCTAGTCTCTCAACATCGAGGTGTATCTGTCCACGTAGGCGTTTCTGCTCCTACATGGGCTATTGATTGACAGGTTACTAGTCTAGGCTAGGCTAGACTAGCCATTATAACATCGTGCTACTCAAATGGTGTTAGGAGGCACAACGAAGCAGAAGGCTCAACCAAAGGGGAATGAGCACATGACATATTGTGTCAGGTCAGAGACAAAAAGACCAGAATGTCCTTGCTGACACACGGCTTGGGAGGTCAGGCATTTAATGCATCCTTCACTCGATGAGACAACATTTAATGCATAAGAGCCTGAAAGTGAAAGGTAATAAATGTTCCTTTGCCTGGGTATTTAATACATTCCTGTTGAGAGAAGGACATTAAACGCTCGGCAGACCGAGGAGAAACCATTAGTTGTTCGGGGTCCCAAGCAGTTAAGAATGAGAACATTTCTCATAAAAATTAGTGTGCACACTATCCACCTCTAATGATTACGTACTAGCTACGCTGTCAGCAATGATGAGTTTTGTAGGTATAAATGGTCCTCATAAACACATTAAAAAGGTACGCAAAAACTCTTTCTCAAGGATCATATAATGTTTTCTTCTTTTTCTCTCTCAAAGAACTGACTTGATCGTTGTAGGGGATACGCTAAAAAATACTCCGGCGCCCTTCTAACCTGTTTTTCTCTATTCAAGGAACCTCTCTTAGCCTCCCAAGACCAGTCAGGCTACCTATAAAACACAATTCATCATCACTTCATAGGCCATCTTCGGCCCTCACAACCTATTCTAAGTAGCAAGATTGACCACTCGATCGACGGACTCGTGTTCACCATGGAAGAGATTTGTTCTTGTGTTTATATTGTGCCAGAACGAGCACACACAATCTGGTGCCGTTTGTGGAAAATGACTAGTTTTCCTAGTTTCTTTTCTAGAAAGAACAGTAACCATGGTGAATCCTCGACGGAAAAGGAAAGGTCCCCAGCAAAGAAGTCTCAAGTTACAAGCTCCTCATCATGGTGGGGGGAGGGATCACACTCGTGACAACAGAAACATTTCTATTCAATCAAGGGGGCATACTCCTCAAACCAGTATGGGCATTAGGTCAAGAGGATCTGCCCCCTTGGCTCATCAACTGGCGGAAGTGATAGAAGAAAAATTTGGGGATTGATTACGGCAGTTAGAAAAAGATAATATGAATGTCCTAAGCTAGCTCAACGAATTTGGAGCCCCCGACCAAGGATCAAGGGACTCATTCCATTCCCGCAGATGCTTCGTCTAGGAAGCAAAAATCGAGGACCTGAGGAATCATTTAAACAACAAAGCTGAGAGTTCCAGGGTCCCAAAGCGCCCGAGAGCCAATGAGCACCCCCTCAATAGTCATTCCAAGAAGGCAAGACCTTTGGCTTAGGACGACCTTTGGTGAGAACTGTCTAGGCGAGGGAAGGGGGATGAGTCCGAGGAGGATTCAACCCTTTCCACACAACGCCCAGAGAAGGGAAATCCCGTCAATGACCTTAGAAACCTCAGAGGACCTCCACTTGAGGTGGAAACTAATCTCAGAGCTTGGCTGAAATCCAAAAGGAGGGGCAATACTGTCCAGGACGGCATAGAAGACGAGGCCATGCAATCCCCTTTTACTAGGGATATCCGAGAGATGGAGATACCAAAGAAGTTCGTCGTGCCAAGGTTCAAAACTTATGAAGGGCGATCTGATCCTGAAGCTCACCTTAGACAATACAAGCAAATGATGTCCCTGTATCACTCGGACCAACGGCTCCTCTGCCGAGTGTTCTCCATGAGTTTGGGAGATTCCGTTTTAAAGTGGTTCGAGACTCTTCCTCCCAACATCATTGAGTCATGGAAGGAGTTGACGAGGTAGTTTTTAGCCCGATTTATTACGGGGAATAAGCGGCCCAAAGATATTGGATCATTACTAATGCTCAGGTGGAAGGAACTAGAAACCCTTTGCCAGTACGTCATCCGGTACTAGAAGGAGGTCAATGAGGTAGAGGGGTGTTCGGAAGTCATGGCAGTCATATCTTTTAGGCTTGACCTGGCAAGGGACATGGACTTGTACCGATCGTTGACTAAGAAGACTCCCTTAGATATGGGCGAATTGATGGGTCGGATAAACAAATACTCCATGATTGAAAATGAAATGGGGGGCGGCAAAGGCAAAACTCTCGCCCCTAGGAGAAAAGAGAAGGAGAGGGAGAACACCTCCCAAAAGAGGCTGGTACCCCCTCTAAGAGAGTCATTTAAAGGTTTTCACACTGTGTTCAAAAACCCATCTACAAGTTGCTCTATAAAATCAAGCATGAGTCATTCTTCAAGTGGCCGCCTAGGATGCAGAGTGATCCTTCCACCCGTGATAAAAAAGTCAGGTGCTCCTATCACCGGAATTTTGGTCATCACACCGAAGATTACAGAGTGTATAAATCTTTCTTGGAAAGGCTAGTCCAGGACGGTTACTTGAAAAAGTACATCGAACCCAAGTCGAAAGAGGAACACGCTTCTGCCCCGACTGTGGCACAAGACAACGTCATAGACGTGATCCATGTGTGTCCACTGGATCATCTGACATCTAGGGAGCTTGAGTCCGATCTCAAAAATGTAGCCTTTATGAGGAAGGTTGCTGAGAGAGATGGGGGCCCGCCCAACAAGAGAGCTAGGACTGGCGAGCCGAGTATCACGTTCTCCGACGCAAACTTGACAGGCATGGTGACCCCCCATAACGACGCCCTAATCATAACTCTAAAGATAGGCAAGTTCGACGTCAAGAAGGTGTTGGTAGATTGCGGAAATTCCTCGGAGGTAATGTATTCTGAAACCTTAAAGCGGATGAGCTTTGGCCTCAAGGACCTCACCAAGGTTAGGACGGCCCTCGTCGGATTTAACGGCTCATTTGCCCTGTCCATTAGCAAAATTACATTGGCAGTCATCACGGGTCCCTTAACCATCAACACTAAGTTTATTGTGATTGATACGGACTCCCCTTACAATGTGATCATGACACGAGTTTGGTTGCATGCGCTAGGGGCGGTGCACTCCACTTACCACCAAAAATTGAAGTTTGCTACACCAGAGGGGATAATGGAGATCTGAGGGGACCAAGCGTCCGCAAAAAACTATTTTTACTCGGCTGTGAAAATGGAGATTTTCACCCAAGAGAAGGGACGCACCCCGGAAAAAATCCTGAAAAAATAGCAATCACAGTCCGGGCGTCCAAGAATGGATGACCCCCGGATTGACCCGACGGACCGATCGGTAGAGGACCTCTGGAAGGTGTTCTTAGTTGATCGTGAAGAGGAGAGATACTTCCTGATTGGCTCTACAATGCCTACGACTGAACATGAAGAGATGATTAACTTTTTAAGGCAAAATGCAAACGTGTTCACTTGGAACGCAATAGAAATGAAAGGGGTGGACCTCGAAGTAATCATGCATAAGCTTAATGTTGACCCGACATGCAAACCAATAAAGCAAAAGTCACGGCGCATGGCACCACATCACTGCCGGGCGGTGAATGAGAAAGTCGATAAACTCCTAGAGACCAATACCATCCGGGAGGTACAGTTCCCAGAATGGTTATCAAACACGGTCTGTGCGAAGAAAAAGAGGGGAAAATGACGTGTCTTCGTAGACTTCACTTATTTGAACAAGGCATGTCACAAGAACGACTACCTCCTACCAAAGGTGGACTAGTTAATGGATGCCACTATCAGGTATCAGCGCATAGACTTCTTGGACGCTAAAGCAGAATATCATCAAATCCCTCTCCATCCTTTAGATAAAAAAAAAACGGCATTTTTCACTCCGAGGGGTGTTTACTACTACAAAGTCATGTCATTTGGGTTGAAGAATGTCGGAGTTACGTACCAGAGGCTGATAAATCGGATGTTCAAAAGATAGATCGGCAACACCATGTAAGTCTACATCGATGATATATTAGTTAAAAGTAGAAGAATTTGTGACCACCTGGTGGATTTGGTCGATACCTTCTCCACCCTCAAGGAGTATGGGCTGAAGCTAAACGCAACGAAGTGTGTTTTCAGAGTGGAGTTAAGTAAATTTCTCGGATATCTGATGAGTCGGCGAGGAGTCGAAGCTAACCCGGATCAAATTCAAGCGATCCTGGACATCCGGAGTCCCTGAGCAGTCCGAGAAGTCTAGAAGCTCACAGGGATGTTGGCAGCACTTAATCGTTTTATCTCGCGCTCCTTTGACAAATGTAAACCCTTCTTTGGGGCTATCAAGGGGGCTGTGAAGGATACGTGGAGCCAAGTGTGTGAAGACGCCCTGACATGAATCAAGGAATACCGCAAGGTTCTCTCGACCCTATTCGTCCCTACTCAATGGGAAATGTTTTTCCTGTACTTATCCGTATTAGAATTTGTCGTCAGTGGGGTACTCATTCGTGACCATGAGCACCATCAGAAGCTAGTCTATTACGTGAGCAAAGCGCTACTGGNAAAAAAAAAAAAAATTCAAAAGAAGCGTAGGGTGCATTTTAAGTAGACATAATGGGATGGAAACACATGTATTTAGAAAGAGATATGTTACACAATTACCAACGGTTTTTTAGTTCAGTAATACTCTTTACTTTGTGAATATTTTACTTTCTTAAGATTAAAGGTTCAAGTCAGCTCTCTCAAAAACAAAAAAATACACAATTATGAAAGAATAATGAGATTAAAAGACTAGTTGACACAAACTTGAACTATAAAAAAGAAAAAAAGAAAAAAAAAAGAGGTCTAGGATATACCAAAAGCATATCTGAATGTATTGTGAAATATATATATATATTTTATGAAAGAGTGACATTTATTTGAATTGAGGACATGGATTGACAGTCAACGGACAATATCTATGGTTTAACATAAATTACTTTTTAATTGTACTAGAGAGATATACGTAATAGAAACAGAATTTTATAAAAGAATTTTAACTGCTTTACGATTTTTTAAAGCTTCTTTCGATGTGAAGAAATACAGTGAAATTGAATTGGCCTAATTAATTTTTAAATTATTACTTAAAAAAATTTTTTTTCCTTCTTTACACTGATTTAATATAATTAAGAATAATTTAGACAATTAAAAAAAATTTCTTCTGGCTTTTCTTTTTTTTTTTTTCAAATAATGAAATGAATTTTTTTTAAAACTTTCTTTTAAATTTTTCATGTTAACCAAATATATACATGAAAATATATTTTATTTCATTTTTTTTTCTTTACTTTACTCTCATTTTTTTATTTCTTTTTTTTAACCAAACAGACTCAAGAGAATAGCATAAGTTTAGAGCAACATAGTATTTATCAGCCATCTTTATTTGAAATTTCCTAACTATCATATTATAAGAATTATTTTGATAAAATTTAGAAAATTAGAAGTGGGTAAATGTTTTAATGCTCGAGGTGATTTTGTTTGTCAAAAAAAAGAAGGGGGGTGAATTGTGATGGGACATTTTCAGACACACCAAGATGATGACACGTGTACTCGGCGCCAATAGAGTCTCTCCACTGTGATCTCGATGCGTCCTTGTCGGTCTATAACCCCCTTCCCCGAGAGGTACTATTCACAGGGATCAAGGATCCCCAATACGCCATGGATCGACACATGTCTCTCGGTCAGTCTGGGTATATCGGTCCCTAATCATGCTAGTCTCTCAACATCGAGGTGTATCTGTCCACGTAGGCGTTTCTGCTCCTACATGGGCTATTGATTGACAGGTTACTAGTCTAGGCTAGGCTAGACTAGCCATTATAACATCGTGCTACTCAAATGGTGTTAGGAGGCACAACGAAGCAGAAGGCTCAACCAAAGGGGAATGAGCACATGACATATTGTGTCAGGTCAGAGACAAAAAGACCAGAATGTCCTTGCTGACACACGGCTTGGGAGGTCAGGCATTTAATGCATCCTTCACTCGATGAGACAACATTTAATGCATAAGAGCCTGAAAGTGAAAGGTAATAAATGTTCCTTTGCCTGGGTATTTAATACATTCCTGTTGAGAGAAGGACATTAAACGCTCGGCAGACCGAGGAGAAACCATTAGTTGTTCGGGGTCCCAAGCAGTTAAGAATGAGAACATTTCTCATAAAAATTAGTGTGCACACTATCCACCTCTAATGATTACGTACTAGCTACGCTGTCAGCAATGATGAGTTTTGTAGGTATAAATGGTCCTCATAAACACATTAAAAAGGTACGCAAAAACTCTTTCTCAAGGATCATATAATGTTTTCTTCTTTTTCTCTCTCAAAGAACTGACTTGATCGTTGTAGGGGATACGCTAAAAAATACTCCGGCGCCCTTCTAACCTGTTTTTCTCTATTCAAGGAACCTCTCTTAGCCTCCCAAGACCAGTCAGGCTACCTATAAAACACAATTCATCATCACTTCATAGGCCATCTTCGGCCCTCACAACCTATTCTAAGTAGCAAGATTGACCACTCGATCGACGGACTCGTGTTCACCATGGAAGAGATTTGTTCTTGTGTTTATATTGTGCCAGAACGAGCACACACAATCTGGTGCCGTTTGTGGAAAATGACTAGTTTTCCTAGTTTCTTTTCTAGAAAGAACAGTAACCATGGTGAATCCTCGACGGAAAAGGAAAGGTCCCCAGCAAAGAAGTCTCAAGTTACAAGCTCCTCATCATGGTGGGGGGAGGGATCACACTCGTGACAACAGAAACATTTCTATTCAATCAAGGGGGCATACTCCTCAAACCAGTATGGGCATTAGGTCAAGAGGATCTGCCCCCTTGGCTCATCAACTGGCGGAAGTGATAGAAGAAAAATTTGGGGATTGATTACGGCAGTTAGAAAAAGATAATATGAATGTCCTAAGCTAGCTCAACGAATTTGGAGCCCCCGACCAAGGATCAAGGGACTCATTCCATTCCCGCAGATGCTTCGTCTAGGAAGCAAAAATCGAGGACCTGAGGAATCATTTAAACAACAAAGCTGAGAGTTCCAGGGTCCCAAAGCGCCCGAGAGCCAATGAGCACCCCCTCAATAGTCATTCCAAGAAGGCAAGACCTTTGGCTTAGGACGACCTTTGGTGAGAACTGTCTAGGCGAGGGAAGGGGGATGAGTCCGAGGAGGATTCAACCCTTTCCACACAACGCCCAGAGAAGGGAAATCCCGTCAATGACCTTAGAAACCTCAGAGGACCTCCACTTGAGGTGGAAACTAATCTCAGAGCTTGGCTGAAATCCAAAAGGAGGGGCAATACTGTCCAGGACGGCATAGAAGACGAGGCCATGCAATCCCCTTTTACTAGGGATATCCGAGAGATGGAGATACCAAAGAAGTTCGTCGTGCCAAGGTTCAAAACTTATGAAGGGCGATCTGATCCTGAAGCTCACCTTAGACAATACAAGCAAATGATGTCCCTGTATCACTCGGACCAACGGCTCCTCTGCCGAGTGTTCTCCATGAGTTTGGGAGATTCCGTTTTAAAGTGGTTCGAGACTCTTCCTCCCAACATCATTGAGTCATGGAAGGAGTTAACGAGGTAGTTTTTAGCCCGATTTATTACGGGGAATAAGCGGCCCAAAGATATTGGATCATTACTAACGCTCAGGTGGAAGGAACTAGAAACCCTTTGCCAGTACGTCATCCGGTACTAGAAGGAGGTCAATGAGGTAGAGGGGTGTTCGGAAGTCATGGCAGTCGTATCTTTTAGGCTTGACCTGGCAAGGGACATGGACTTGTACCGATCGTTGACTAAGAAGACTCCCTTAGATATGGGCGAATTGATGGGTCGGATAAACAAATACTCCATGATTGAAAATGAAATGGGGGGCGGCAAAGGCAAAACTCTCGCCCCTAGGAGAAAAGAGAAGGAGAGGGAGAACACCTCCCAAAAGAGGCTGGTACCCCCTCTAAGAGAGTCATTTAAAGGTTTTCACACTGTGTTCAAAAACCCATCTACAAGTTGCTCTATAAAATCAAGCATGAGTCATTCTTCAAGTGGCCGCCTAGGATGCAGAGTGATCCTTCCACCCGTGATAAAAAAGTCAGGTGCTCCTATCACCGGAATTTTGGTCATCACACCGAAGATTACAGAGTGTATAAATCTTTCTTGGAAAGGCTAGTCCAGGACGGTTACTTGAAAAAGTACATCGAACCCAAGTCGAAAGAGGAACACGCTTCTGCCCCGACTGTGGCACAAGACAACGTCATAGACGTGATCCATGTGTGTCCACTGGATCATCTGACATCTAGGGAGCTTGAGTCCGATCTCAAAAATGTAGCCTTTATGAGGAAGGTTGCTGAGAGAGATGGGGGCCCGCCCAACAAGAGAGCTAGGACTGGCGAGCCGAGTATCACGTTCTCCGACGCAAACTTGACAGGCATGGTGACCCCCCATAACGACGCCCTAATCATAACTCTAAAGATAGGCAAGTTCGACGTCAAGAAGGTGTTGGTAGATTGCGGAAATTCCTCGGAGGTAATGTATTCTGAAACCTTAAAGCGGATGAGCTTTGGCCTCAAGGACCTCACCAAGGTTAGGACGGCCCTCGTCGGATTTAACGGCTCATTTGCCCTGTCCATTAGCAAAATTACATTGGCAGTCATCACGGGTCCCTTAACCATCAACACTAAGTTTATTGTGATTGATACGGACTCCCCTTACAATGTGATCATGACACGAGTTTGGTTGCATGCGCTAGGGGCGGTGCACTCCACTTACCACCAAAAATTGAAGTTTGCTACACCAGAGGGGATAATGGAGATCTGAGGGGACCAAGCGTCCGCAAAAAACTATTTTTACTCGGCTGTGAAAATGGAGATTTTCACCCAAGAGAAGGGACGCACCCCGGAAAAAATCCTGAAAAAATAGCAATCACAGTCCGGGCGTCCAAGAATGGATGACCCCCGGATTGACCCGACGGACCGATCGGTAGAGGACCTCTGGAAGGTGTTCTTAGTTGATCGTGAAGAGGAGAGATACTTCCTGATTGGCTCTACAATGCCTACGACTGAACATGAAGAGATGATTAACTTTTTAAGGCAAAATGCAAACGTGTTCACTTGGAACGCAATAGAAATGAAAGGGGTGGACCTCGAAGTAATCATGCATAAGCTTAATGTTGACCCGACATGCAAACCAATAAAGCAAAAGTCACGGCGCATGGCACCACATCACTGCCGGGCGGTGAATGAGAAAGTCGATAAACTCCTAGAGACCAATACCATCCGGGAGGTACAGTTCCCAGAATGGTTATCAAACACGGTCTGTGCGAAGAAAAAGAGGGGAAAATGACGTGTCTTCGTAGACTTCACTTATTTGAACAAGGCATGTCACAAGAACGACTACCTCCTACCAAAGGTGGACTAGTTAATGGATGCCACTATCAGGTATCAGCGCATAGACTTCTTGGACGCTAAAGCAGAATATCATCAAATCCCTCTCCATCCTTTAGATAAAAAAAAAACGGCATTTTTCACTCCGAGGGGTGTTTACTACTACAAAGTCATGTCATTTGGGTTGAAGAATGTCGGAGTTACGTACCAGAGGCTGATAAATCGGATGTTCAAAAGATAGATCGGCAACACCATGTAAGTCTACATCGATGATATATTAGTTAAAAGTAGAAGAATTTGTGACCACCTGGTGGATTTGGTCGATACCTTCTCCACCCTCAAGGAGTATGGGCTGAAGCTAAACGCAACGAAGTGTGTTTTCAGAGTGGAGTTAAGTAAATTTCTCGGATATCTGATGAGTCGGCGAGGAGTCGAAGCTAACCCGGATCAAATTCAAGCGATCCTGGACATCCGGAGTCCCTGAGCAGTCCGAGAAGTCTAGAAGCTCACAGGGATGTTGGCAGCACTTAATCGTTTTATCTCGCGCTCCTTTGACAAATGTAAACCCTTCTTTGGGGCTATCAAGGGGGCTGTGAAGGATACGTGGAGCCAAGTGTGTGAAGACGCCCTGACATGAATCAAGGAATACCGCAAGGTTCTCTCGACCCTATTCGTCCCTACTCAATGGGAAATGTTTTTCCTGTACTTATCCGTATTAGAATTTGTCGTCAGTGGGGTACTCATTCGTGACCATGAGCACCATCAGAAGCTAGTCTATTACGTGAGCAAAGCGCTACTGGACGCAAAAACAAGATACCAACCCCTGGAGAAACTCGTTCTATCCTTGATCACGACTGCAAGAAAACTAAGGCATTATTTCTAGGCACACTCAATTACTGTCGTTACTGACCAGCCCTTAAAGGCCATTTTGAGAAAGGCGAATCTCTCTGGGAGGATTTCCAAGTGGGCAGTGGAGTTAGGGGAACACGACATCCACTTCAAACCTCGAACTGCTATAAAGGGTCAGGTATTTACGGACTTCATAGTAGAGTTTTTCGGGGGACCACTCATCCTAGAAGGATCACCCACTCCTGGGATAACGTTCTCGGAGAATTATAAGAGACCGTCATGGCTTTTATGTGTAGACGGTTCCTCCAACAGAAAAGGGTCCGGAATCGGTATCTTGCTAGTCTCCCCGGATGGAATGGTCACCGAGCAGGCCGTCCAGCTGAGATTCAAAGTATCTAATAATGAAGTCGAATATAAGGCTCTCATCTCAGGGCTTCAGTTAGCCGAGGCAACGAGGGTTACGGACTTGGTCGTCTACTGCGATTCCATGTTGGTAGTCAACCAGGTTAACGGAGAGNTTATTTCTTTTTTTTAACCAAACAGACTCAAGAGAATAGCATAAGTTTAGAGCAACATAGTATTTATCAGCCATCTTTATTTGAAATTTCCTAACTATCATATTATAAGAATTATTTTGATAAAATTTAGAAAATTAGAAGTGGGTAAATGTTTTAATGCTCGAGGTGATTTTGTTTGTCAAAAAAAAGAAGGGGGGTGAATTGTGATGGGACATTTTCAGACACACCAAGATGATGACACGTGTACTCGGCGCCAATAGAGTCTCTCCACTGTGATCTCGATGCGTCCTTGTCGGTCTATAACCCCCTTCCCCGAGAGGTACTATTCACAGGGATCAAGGATCCCCAATACGCCATGGATCGACACATGTCTCTCGGTCAGTCTGGGTATATCGGTCCCTAATCATGCTAGTCTCTCAACATCGAGGTGTATCTGTCCACGTAGGCGTTTCTGCTCCTACATGGGCTATTGATTGACAGGTTACTAGTCTAGGCTAGGCTAGACTAGCCATTATAACATCGTGCTACTCAAATGGTGTTAGGAGGCACAACGAAGCAGAAGGCTCAACCAAAGGGGAATGAGCACATGACATATTGTGTCAGGTCAGAGACAAAAAGACCAGAATGTCCTTGCTGACACACGGCTTGGGAGGTCAGGCATTTAATGCATCCTTCACTCGATGAGACAACATTTAATGCATAAGAGCCTGAAAGTGAAAGGTAATAAATGTTCCTTTGCCTGGGTATTTAATACATTCCTGTTGAGAGAAGGACATTAAACGCTCGGCAGACCGAGGAGAAACCATTAGTTGTTCGGGGTCCCAAGCAGTTAAGAATGAGAACATTTCTCATAAAAATTAGTGTGCACACTATCCACCTCTAATGATTACGTACTAGCTACGCTGTCAGCAATGATGAGTTTTGTAGGTATAAATGGTCCTCATAAACACATTAAAAAGGTACGCAAAAACTCTTTCTCAAGGATCATATAATGTTTTCTTCTTTTTCTCTCTCAAAGAACTGACTTGATCGTTGTAGGGGATACGCTAAAAAATACTCCGGCGCCCTTCTAACCTGTTTTTCTCTATTCAAGGAACCTCTCTTAGCCTCCCAAGACCAGTCAGGCTACCTATAAAACACAATTCATCATCACTTCATAGGCCATCTTCGGCCCTCACAACCTATTCTAAGTAGCAAGATTGACCACTCGATCGACGGACTCGTGTTCACCATGGAAGAGATTTGTTCTTGTGTTTATATTGTGCCAGAACGAGCACACACAATCTGGTGCCGTTTGTGGAAAATGACTAGTTTTCCTAGTTTCTTTTCTAGAAAGAACAGTAACCATGGTGAATCCTCGACGGAAAAGGAAAGGTCCCCAGCAAAGAAGTCTCAAGTTACAAGCTCCTCATCATGGTGGGGGGAGGGATCACACTCGTGACAACAGAAACATTTCTATTCAATCAAGGGGGCATACTCCTCAAACCAGTATGGGCATTAGGTCAAGAGGATCTGCCCCCTTGGCTCATCAACTGGCGGAAGTGATAGAAGAAAAATTTGGGGATTGATTACGGCAGTTAGAAAAAGATAATATGAATGTCCTAAGCTAGCTCAACGAATTTGGAGCCCCCGACCAAGGATCAAGGGACTCATTCCATTCCCGCAGATGCTTCGTCTAGGAAGCAAAAATCGAGGACCTGAGGAATCATTTAAACAACAAAGCTGAGAGTTCCAGGGTCCCAAAGCGCCCGAGAGCCAATGAGCACCCCCTCAATAGTCATTCCAAGAAGGCAAGACCTTTGGCTTAGGACGACCTTTGGTGAGAACTGTCTAGGCGAGGGAAGGGGGATGAGTCCGAGGAGGATTCAACCCTTTCCACACAACGCCCAGAGAAGGGAAATCCCGTCAATGACCTTAGAAACCTCAGAGGACCTCCACTTGAGGTGGAAACTAATCTCAGAGCTTGGCTGAAATCCAAAAGGAGGGGCAATACTGTCCAGGACGGCATAGAAGACGAGGCCATGCAATCCCCTTTTACTAGGGATATCCGAGAGATGGAGATACCAAAGAAGTTCGTCGTGCCAAGGTTCAAAACTTATGAAGGGCGATCTGATCCTGAAGCTCACCTTAGACAATACAAGCAAATGATGTCCCTGTATCACTCGGACCAACGGCTCCTCTGCCGAGTGTTCTCCATGAGTTTGGGAGATTCCGTTTTAAAGTGGTTCGAGACTCTTCCTCCCAACATCATTGAGTCATGGAAGGAGTTGACGAGGTAGTTTTTAGCCCGATTTATTACGGGGAATAAGCGGCCCAAAGATATTGGATCATTACTAATGCTCAGGTGGAAGGAACTAGAAACCCTTTGCCAGTACGTCATCCGGTACTAGAAGGAGGTCAATGAGGTAGAGGGGTGTTCGGAAGTCATGGCAGTCATATCTTTTAGGCTTGACCTGGCAAGGGACATGGACTTGTACCGATCGTTGACTAAGAAGACTCCCTTAGATATGGGCGAATTGATGGGTCGGATAAACAAATACTCCATGATTGAAAATGAAATGGGGGGCGGCAAAGGCAAAACTCTCGCCCCTAGGAGAAAAGAGAAGGAGAGGGAGAACACCTCCCAAAAGAGGCTGGTACCCCCTCTAAGAGAGTCATTTAAAGGTTTTCACACTGTGTTCAAAAACCCATCTACAAGTTGCTCTATAAAATCAAGCATGAGTCATTCTTCAAGTGGCCGCCTAGGATGCAGAGTGATCCTTCCACCCGTGATAAAAAAGTCAGGTGCTCCTATCACCGGAATTTTGGTCATCACACCGAAGATTACAGAGTGTATAAATCTTTCTTGGAAAGGCTAGTCCAGGACGGTTACTTGAAAAAGTACATCGAACCCAAGTCGAAAGAGGAACACGCTTCTGCCCCGACTGTGGCACAAGACAACGTCATAGACGTGATCCATGTGTGTCCACTGGATCATCTGACATCTAGGGAGCTTGAGTCCGATCTCAAAAATGTAGCCTTTATGAGGAAGGTTGCTGAGAGAGATGGGGGCCCGCCCAACAAGAGAGCTAGGACTGGCGAGCCGAGTATCACGTTCTCCGACGCAAACTTGACAGGCATGGTGACCCCCCATAACGACGCCCTAATCATAACTCTAAAGATAGGCAAGTTCGACGTCAAGAGGGTGTTGGTAGATTGCGGAAATTCCTCGGAGGTAATGTATTCTGAAACCTTAAAGCGGATGAGCTTTGGCCTCAAGGACCTCACCAAGGTTAGGACGGCCCTCGTCGGATTTAACGGCTCATTTGCCCTGTCCATTAGCAAAATTACATTGGCAGTCATCACGGGTCCCTTAACCATCAACACTAAGTTTATTGTGATTGATACGGACTCCCCTTACAATGTGATCATGACACGAGTTTGGTTGCATGCGCTAGGGGCGGTGCACTCCACTTACCACCAAAAATTGAAGTTTGCTACACCAGAGGGGATAATGGAGATCTGAGGGGACCAAGCGTCCGCAAAAAACTATTTTTACTCGGCTGTGAAAATGGAGATTTTCACCCAAGAGAAGGGACGCACCCCGGAAAAAATCCTGAAAAAATAGCAATCACAGTCCGGGCGTCCAAGAATGGATGACCCCCGGATTGACCCGACGGACCGATCGGTAGAGGACCTCTGGAAGGTGTTCTTAGTTGATCGTGAAGAGGAGAGATACTTCCTGATTGGCTCTACAATGCCTACGACTGAACATGAAGAGATGATTAACTTTTTAAGGCAAAATGCAAACGTGTTCACTTGGAACGCAATAGAAATGAAAGGGGTGGACCTCGAAGTAATCATGCATAAGCTTAATGTTGACCCGACATGCAAACCAATAAAGCAAAAGTCACGGCGCATGGCACCACATCACTGCCGGGCGGTGAATGAGAAAGTCGATAAACTCCTAGAGACCAATACCATCCGGGAGGTACAGTTCCCAGAATGGTTATCAAACACGGTCTGTGCGAAGAAAAAGAGGGGAAAATGACGTGTCTTCGTAGACTTCACTTATTTGAACAAGGCATGTCACAAGAACGACTACCTCCTACCAAAGGTGGACTAGTTAATGGATGCCACTATCAGGTATCAGCGCATAGACTTCTTGGACGCTAAAGCAGAATATCATCAAATCCCTCTCCATCCTTTAGATAAAAAAAAAACGGCATTTTTCACTCCGAGGGGTGTTTACTACTACAAAGTCATGTCATTTGGGTTGAAGAATGTCGGAGTTACGTACCAGAGGCTGATAAATCGGATGTTCAAAAGATAGATCGGCAACACCATGTAAGTCTACATCGATGATATATTAGTTAAAAGTAGAAGAATTTGTGACCACCTGGTGGATTTGGTCGATACCTTCTCCACCCTCAAGGAGTATGGGCTGAAGCTAAACGCAACGAAGTGTGTTTTCAGAGTGGAGTTAAGTAAATTTCTCGGATATCTGATGAGTCGGCGAGGAGTCGAAGCTAACCCGGATCAAATTCAAGCGATCCTGGACATCCGGAGTCCCTGAGCAGTCCGAGAAGTCTAGAAGCTCACAGGGATGTTGGCAGCACTTAATCGTTTTATCTCGCGCTCCTTTGACAAATGTAAACCCTTCTTTGGGGCTATCAAGGGGGCTGTGAAGGATACGTGGAGCCAAGTGTGTGAAGACGCCCTGACATGAATCAAGGAATACCGCAAGGTTCTCTCGACCCTATTCGTCCCTACTCAATGGGAAATGTTTTTCCTGTACTTATCCGTATTAGAATTTGTCGTCAGTGGGGTACTCATTCGTGACCATGAGCACCATCAGAAGCTAGTCTATTACGTGAGCAAAGCGCTACTGGACGCAAAAACAAGATACCAACCCCTGGAGAAACTCGTTCTATCCTTGATCACGACTGCAAGAAAACTAAGGCATTATTTCTAGGCACACTCAATTACTGTCGTTACTGACCAGCCCTTAAAGGCCATTTTGAGAAAGGCGAATCTCTCTGGGAGGATTTCCAAGTGGGCAGTGGAGTTAGGGGAACACGACATCCACTTCAAACCTCGAACTGCTATAAAGGGTCAGGTATTTACGGACTTCATAGTAGAGTTTTTCGGGGGACCACTCATCCTAGAAGGATCACCCACTCCTGGGATAACGTTCTCGGAGAATTATAAGAGACCGTCATGGCTTTTATGTGTAGACGGTTCCTCCAACAGAAAAGGGTCCGGAATCGGTATCTTGCTAGTCTCCCCGGATGGAATGGTCACCGAGCAGGCCGTCCAGCTGAGATTCAAAGTATCTAATAATGAAGTCGAATATAAGGCTCTCATCTCAGGGCTTCAGTTAGCCGAGGCAACGAGGGTTACGGACTTGGTCGTCTACTGCGATTCCATGTTGGTAGTCAACCAGGTTAACGGAGAGTTGAGACGAGGGACCCTAGGATGAAGGCTTATCATCACGAGGCGACAACTGTGATCCGAAAGTTCAAAAAGATTGAGATCAAGGAAGTATCCTGAGATAAAAATGCGCATACCGACACTCTGGCTTGTCTATCCTCGACACTGGATTACTCTCTGCCGCGCAAGATCACCATAGAGTATCTTCTCACTTCCAATATAGACAAAGCTCCCGAGGCGATGGCCATCCAAGAAACACACAAGCAGCTTAACTGGATTGATCCTTTTCTCAGGTTCCTGGTGACAGGGGACCTCCTCGAGTATTCGAAAAAATCCAGGAATATAAAGCTCAAAGCCCCGAGATTTTGGGTCTCCCCGGATCAGAAGTTGTACCGAAGGTCATTCNTGCGTCCTTGTCGGTCTATAACCCCCTTCCCCGAGAGGTACTATTCACAGGGATCAAGGATCCCCAATACGCCATGGATCGACACATGTCTCTCGGTCAGTCTGGGTATATCGGTCCCTAATCATGCTAGTCTCTCAACATCGAGGTGTATCTGTCCACGTAGGCGTTTCTGCTCCTACATGGGCTATTGATTGACAGGTTACTAGTCTAGGCTAGGCTAGACTAGCCATTATAACATCGTGCTACTCAAATGGTGTTAGGAGGCACAACGAAGCAGAAGGCTCAACCAAAGGGGAATGAGCACATGACATATTGTGTCAGGTCAGAGACAAAAAGACCAGAATGTCCTTGCTGACACACGGCTTGGGAGGTCAGGCATTTAATGCATCCTTCACTCGATGAGACAACATTTAATGCATAAGAGCCTGAAAGTGAAAGGTAATAAATGTTCCTTTGCCTGGGTATTTAATACATTCCTGTTGAGAGAAGGACATTAAACGCTCGGCAGACCGAGGAGAAACCATTAGTTGTTCGGGGTCCCAAGCAGTTAAGAATGAGAACATTTCTCATAAAAATTAGTGTGCACACTATCCACCTCTAATGATTACGTACTAGCTACGCTGTCAGCAATGATGAGTTTTGTAGGTATAAATGGTCCTCATAAACACATTAAAAAGGTACGCAAAAACTCTTTCTCAAGGATCATATAATGTTTTCTTCTTTTTCTCTCTCAAAGAACTGACTTGATCGTTGTAGGGGATACGCTAAAAAATACTCCGGCGCCCTTCTAACCTGTTTTTCTCTATTCAAGGAACCTCTCTTAGCCTCCCAAGACCAGTCAGGCTACCTATAAAACACAATTCATCATCACTTCATAGGCCATCTTCGGCCCTCACAACCTATTCTAAGTAGCAAGATTGACCACTCGATCGACGGACTCGTGTTCACCATGGAAGAGATTTGTTCTTGTGTTTATATTGTGCCAGAACGAGCACACACAATCTGGTGCCGTTTGTGGAAAATGACTAGTTTTCCTAGTTTCTTTTCTAGAAAGAACAGTAACCATGGTGAATCCTCGACGGAAAAGGAAAGGTCCCCAGCAAAGAAGTCTCAAGTTACAAGCTCCTCATCATGGTGGGGGGAGGGATCACACTCGTGACAACAGAAACATTTCTATTCAATCAAGGGGGCATACTCCTCAAACCAGTATGGGCATTAGGTCAAGAGGATCTGCCCCCTTGGCTCATCAACTGGCGGAAGTGATAGAAGAAAAATTTGGGGATTGATTACGGCAGTTAGAAAAAGATAATATGAATGTCCTAAGCTAGCTCAACGAATTTGGAGCCCCCGACCAAGGATCAAGGGACTCATTCCATTCCCGCAGATGCTTCGTCTAGGAAGCAAAAATCGAGGACCTGAGGAATCATTTAAACAACAAAGCTGAGAGTTCCAGGGTCCCAAAGCGCCCGAGAGCCAATGAGCACCCCCTCAATAGTCATTCCAAGAAGGCAAGACCTTTGGCTTAGGACGACCTTTGGTGAGAACTGTCTAGGCGAGGGAAGGGGGATGAGTCCGAGGAGGATTCAACCCTTTCCACACAACGCCCAGAGAAGGGAAATCCCGTCAATGACCTTAGAAACCTCAGAGGACCTCCACTTGAGGTGGAAACTAATCTCAGAGCTTGGCTGAAATCCAAAAGGAGGGGCAATACTGTCCAGGACGGCATAGAAGACGAGGCCATGCAATCCCCTTTTACTAGGGATATCCGAGAGATGGAGATACCAAAGAAGTTCGTCGTGCCAAGGTTCAAAACTTATGAAGGGCGATCTGATCCTGAAGCTCACCTTAGACAATACAAGCAAATGATGTCCCTGTATCACTCGGACCAACGGCTCCTCTGCCGAGTGTTCTCCATGAGTTTGGGAGATTCCGTTTTAAAGTGGTTCGAGACTCTTCCTCCCAACATCATTGAGTCATGGAAGGAGTTGACGAGGTAGTTTTTAGCCCGATTTATTACGGGGAATAAGCGGCCCAAAGATATTGGATCATTACTAATGCTCAGGTGGAAGGAACTAGAAACCCTTTGCCAGTACGTCATCCGGTACTAGAAGGAGGTCAATGAGGTAGAGGGGTGTTCGGAAGTCATGGCAGTCATATCTTTTAGGCTTGACCTGGCAAGGGACATGGACTTGTACCGATCGTTGACTAAGAAGACTCCCTTAGATATGGGCGAATTGATGGGTCGGATAAACAAATACTCCATGATTGAAAATGAAATGGGGGGCGGCAAAGGCAAAACTCTCGCCCCTAGGAGAAAAGAGAAGGAGAGGGAGAACACCTCCCAAAAGAGGCTGGTACCCCCTCTAAGAGAGTCATTTAAAGGTTTTCACACTGTGTTCAAAAACCCATCTACAAGTTGCTCTATAAAATCAAGCATGAGTCATTCTTCAAGTGGCCGCCTAGGATGCAGAGTGATCCTTCCACCCGTGATAAAAAAGTCAGGTGCTCCTATCACCGGAATTTTGGTCATCACACCGAAGATTACAGAGTGTATAAATCTTTCTTGGAAAGGCTAGTCCAGGACGGTTACTTGAAAAAGTACATCGAACCCAAGTCGAAAGAGGAACACGCTTCTGCCCCGACTGTGGCACAAGACAACGTCATAGACGTGATCCATGTGTGTCCACTGGATCATCTGACATCTAGGGAGCTTGAGTCCGATCTCAAAAATGTAGCCTTTATGAGGAAGGTTGCTGAGAGAGATGGGGGCCCGCCCAACAAGAGAGCTAGGACTGGCGAGCCGAGTATCACGTTCTCCGACGCAAACTTGACAGGCATGGTGACCCCCCATAACGACGCCCTAATCATAACTCTAAAGATAGGCAAGTTCGACGTCAAGAGGGTGTTGGTAGATTGCGGAAATTCCTCGGAGGTAATGTATTCTGAAACCTTAAAGCGGATGAGCTTTGGCCTCAAGGACCTCACCAAGGTTAGGACGGCCCTCGTCGGATTTAACGGCTCATTTGCCCTGTCCATTAGCAAAATTACATTGGCAGTCATCACGGGTCCCTTAACCATCAACACTAAGTTTATTGTGATTGATACGGACTCCCCTTACAATGTGATCATGACACGAGTTTGGTTGCATGCGCTAGGGGCGGTGCACTCCACTTACCACCAAAAATTGAAGTTTGCTACACCAGAGGGGATAATGGAGATCTGAGGGGACCAAGCGTCCGCAAAAAACTATTTTTACTCGGCTGTGAAAATGGAGATTTTCACCCAAGAGAAGGGACGCACCCCGGAAAAAATCCTGAAAAAATAGCAATCACAGTCCGGGCGTCCAAGAATGGATGACCCCCGGATTGACCCGACGGACCGATCGGTAGAGGACCTCTGGAAGGTGTTCTTAGTTGATCGTGAAGAGGAGAGATACTTCCTGATTGGCTCTACAATGCCTACGACTGAACATGAAGAGATGATTAACTTTTTAAGGCAAAATGCAAACGTGTTCACTTGGAACGCAATAGAAATGAAAGGGGTGGACCTCGAAGTAATCATGCATAAGCTTAATGTTGACCCGACATGCAAACCAATAAAGCAAAAGTCACGGCGCATGGCACCACATCACTGCCGGGCGGTGAATGAGAAAGTCGATAAACTCCTAGAGACCAATACCATCCGGGAGGTACAGTTCCCAGAATGGTTATCAAACACGGTCTGTGCGAAGAAAAAGAGGGGAAAATGACGTGTCTTCGTAGACTTCACTTATTTGAACAAGGCATGTCACAAGAACGACTACCTCCTACCAAAGGTGGACTAGTTAATGGATGCCACTATCAGGTATCAGCGCATAGACTTCTTGGACGCTAAAGCAGAATATCATCAAATCCCTCTCCATCCTTTAGATAAAAAAAAAACGGCATTTTTCACTCCGAGGGGTGTTTACTACTACAAAGTCATGTCATTTGGGTTGAAGAATGTCGGAGTTACGTACCAGAGGCTGATAAATCGGATGTTCAAAAGATAGATCGGCAACACCATGTAAGTCTACATCGATGATATATTAGTTAAAAGTAGAAGAATTTGTGACCACCTGGTGGATTTGGTCGATACCTTCTCCACCCTCAAGGAGTATGGGCTGAAGCTAAACGCAACGAAGTGTGTTTTCAGAGTGGAGTTAAGTAAATTTCTCGGATATCTGATGAGTCGGCGAGGAGTCGAAGCTAACCCGGATCAAATTCAAGCGATCCTGGACATCCGGAGTCCCTGAGCAGTCCGAGAAGTCTAGAAGCTCACAGGGATGTTGGCAGCACTTAATCGTTTTATCTCGCGCTCCTTTGACAAATGTAAACCCTTCTTTGGGGCTATCAAGGGGGCTGTGAAGGATACGTGGAGCCAAGTGTGTGAAGACGCCCTGACATGAATCAAGGAATACCGCAAGGTTCTCTCGACCCTATTCGTCCCTACTCAATGGGAAATGTTTTTCCTGTACTTATCCGTATTAGAATTTGTCGTCAGTGGGGTACTCATTCGTGACCATGAGCACCATCAGAAGCTAGTCTATTACGTGAGCAAAGCGCTACTGGACGCAAAAACAAGATACCAACCCCTGGAGAAACTCGTTCTATCCTTGATCACGACTGCAAGAAAACTAAGGCATTATTTCTAGGCACACTCAATTACTGTCGTTACTGACCAGCCCTTAAAGGCCATTTTGAGAAAGGCGAATCTCTCTGGGAGGATTTCCAAGTGGGCAGTGGAGTTAGGGGAACACGACATCCACTTCAAACCTCGAACTGCTATAAAGGGTCAGGTATTTACGGACTTCATAGTAGAGTTTTTCGGGGGACCACTCATCCTAGAAGGATCACCCACTCCTGGGATAACGTTCTCGGAGAATTATAAGAGACCGTCATGGCTTTTATGTGTAGACGGTTCCTCCAACAGAAAAGGGTCCGGAATCGGTATCTTGCTAGTCTCCCCGGATGGAATGGTCACCGAGCAGGCCGTCCAGCTGAGATTCAAAGTATCTAATAATGAAGTCGAATATAAGGCTCTCATCTCAGGGCTTCAGTTAGCCGAGGCAACGAGGGTTACGGACTTGGTCGTCTACTGCGATTCCATGTTGGTAGTCAACCAGGTTAACGGAGAGTTGAGACGAGGGACCCTAGGATGAAGGCTTATCATCACGAGGCGACAACTGTGATCCGAAAGTTCAAAAAGATTGAGATCAAGGAAGTATCCTGAGATAAAAATGCGCATACCGACACTCTGGCTTGTCTATCCTCGACACTGGATTACTCTCTGCCGCGCAAGATCACCATAGAGTATCTTCTCACTTCCAATATAGACAAAGCTCCCGAGGCGATGGCCATCCAAGAAACACACAAGCAGCTTAACTGGATTGATCCTTTTCTCAGGTTCCTGGTGACAGGGGACCTCCTCGAGTATTCGAAAAAATCCAGGAATATAAAGCTCAAAGCCCCGAGATTTTGGGTCTCCCCGGATCAGAAGTTGTACCGAAGGTCATTCTCGGGGCTTTACCTACTGTGCGTCTAGGAGGACAAGGTGGAAGACCTCTTCTATGAAGTACATGAAGGAATATATGGGGGGCACTTTGGGGGGCGATCCATGGCTCACCGCATCATGTCTTAGGGATATTGGTGGTCACGGATGCAAAGGGACGTGCAAGCATATGTCCAAAAATGCAACTAATGTTAGAGGTTCGCCTTGACAATCAAATAGCCTGCAGGGGACTTGCATCCATTAACCAGCCCTTGGCTATTCACCCAGTGGGGGCTTGACTTGGTTGGACCCCTGTCTAAGGCTTCTAGGAACAAGAGGTTTTTGACTGTAGCAACGGATTACTTCACTAAGTGGGTTGAGGAGGAGCCATTGACTCACATCTGCGACATAGACACTAAGAAGTTTGTTTGGGAAACATAGTCATTAGATTTGAGGTTCTCCGAGCGCTTATATCAGATAACGGGACTCAATTCACTGACGGACGCTTCAAATTCTTTTGTGAGCAACTTCAGATCCGTAATTTCTATTTTACCCCTGCATCCCCCCAAACCAATGGGCAGACAGAATCTTCCCACAAAACGATCGTCAACGGGATCAAGAAGAGATTGAAAAAAACTAAAAGAAAGTGGACGAATGAATTGTTGAACATTCTGTGGATATACAGGACCACCCTTCGGACCTCGACAGGGGAGACCGCTCACTCCTTGGCTTACGGGGTGGAGACAATCATACCTCTGGAAGTGGGACTCCCCACCATAAAGAGGCAAGCCTTCGACACAAGGGTCAATAACCATCAACTTGGCCTAGATTTGGATCTAACAGAGGAAAGAAGGGAAATGAANCGGGGTCCCAAGCAGTTAAGAATGAGAACATTTCTCATAAAAATTAGTGTGCACACTATCCACCTCTAATGATTACGTACTAGCTACGCTGTCAGCAATGATGAGTTTTGTAGGTATAAATGGTCCTCATAAACACATTAAAAAGGTACGCAAAAACTCTTTCTCAAGGATCATATAATGTTTTCTTCTTTTTCTCTCTCAAAGAACTGACTTGATCGTTGTAGGGGATACGCTAAAAAATACTCCGGCGCCCTTCTAACCTGTTTTTCTCTATTCAAGGAACCTCTCTTAGCCTCCCAAGACCAGTCAGGCTACCTATAAAACACAATTCATCATCACTTCATAGGCCATCTTCGGCCCTCACAACCTATTCTAAGTAGCAAGATTGACCACTCGATCGACGGACTCGTGTTCACCATGGAAGAGATTTGTTCTTGTGTTTATATTGTGCCAGAACGAGCACACACAATCTGGTGCCGTTTGTGGAAAATGACTAGTTTTCCTAGTTTCTTTTCTAGAAAGAACAGTAACCATGGTGAATCCTCGACGGAAAAGGAAAGGTCCCCAGCAAAGAAGTCTCAAGTTACAAGCTCCTCATCATGGTGGGGGGAGGGATCACACTCGTGACAACAGAAACATTTCTATTCAATCAAGGGGGCATACTCCTCAAACCAGTATGGGCATTAGGTCAAGAGGATCTGCCCCCTTGGCTCATCAACTGGCGGAAGTGATAGAAGAAAAATTTGGGGATTGATTACGGCAGTTAGAAAAAGATAATATGAATGTCCTAAGCTAGCTCAACGAATTTGGAGCCCCCGACCAAGGATCAAGGGACTCATTCCATTCCCGCAGATGCTTCGTCTAGGAAGCAAAAATCGAGGACCTGAGGAATCATTTAAACAACAAAGCTGAGAGTTCCAGGGTCCCAAAGCGCCCGAGAGCCAATGAGCACCCCCTCAATAGTCATTCCAAGAAGGCAAGACCTTTGGCTTAGGACGACCTTTGGTGAGAACTGTCTAGGCGAGGGAAGGGGGATGAGTCCGAGGAGGATTCAACCCTTTCCACACAACGCCCAGAGAAGGGAAATCCCGTCAATGACCTTAGAAACCTCAGAGGACCTCCACTTGAGGTGGAAACTAATCTCAGAGCTTGGCTGAAATCCAAAAGGAGGGGCAATACTGTCCAGGACGGCATAGAAGACGAGGCCATGCAATCCCCTTTTACTAGGGATATCCGAGAGATGGAGATACCAAAGAAGTTCGTCGTGCCAAGGTTCAAAACTTATGAAGGGCGATCTGATCCTGAAGCTCACCTTAGACAATACAAGCAAATGATGTCCCTGTATCACTCGGACCAACGGCTCCTCTGCCGAGTGTTCTCCATGAGTTTGGGAGATTCCGTTTTAAAGTGGTTCGAGACTCTTCCTCCCAACATCATTGAGTCATGGAAGGAGTTGACGAGGTAGTTTTTAGCCCGATTTATTACGGGGAATAAGCGGCCCAAAGATATTGGATCATTACTAATGCTCAGGTGGAAGGAACTAGAAACCCTTTGCCAGTACGTCATCCGGTACTAGAAGGAGGTCAATGAGGTAGAGGGGTGTTCGGAAGTCATGGCAGTCATATCTTTTAGGCTTGACCTGGCAAGGGACATGGACTTGTACCGATCGTTGACTAAGAAGACTCCCTTAGATATGGGCGAATTGATGGGTCGGATAAACAAATACTCCATGATTGAAAATGAAATGGGGGGCGGCAAAGGCAAAACTCTCGCCCCTAGGAGAAAAGAGAAGGAGAGGGAGAACACCTCCCAAAAGAGGCTGGTACCCCCTCTAAGAGAGTCATTTAAAGGTTTTCACACTGTGTTCAAAAACCCATCTACAAGTTGCTCTATAAAATCAAGCATGAGTCATTCTTCAAGTGGCCGCCTAGGATGCAGAGTGATCCTTCCACCCGTGATAAAAAAGTCAGGTGCTCCTATCACCGGAATTTTGGTCATCACACCGAAGATTACAGAGTGTATAAATCTTTCTTGGAAAGGCTAGTCCAGGACGGTTACTTGAAAAAGTACATCGAACCCAAGTCGAAAGAGGAACACGCTTCTGCCCCGACTGTGGCACAAGACAACGTCATAGACGTGATCCATGTGTGTCCACTGGATCATCTGACATCTAGGGAGCTTGAGTCCGATCTCAAAAATGTAGCCTTTATGAGGAAGGTTGCTGAGAGAGATGGGGGCCCGCCCAACAAGAGAGCTAGGACTGGCGAGCCGAGTATCACGTTCTCCGACGCAAACTTGACAGGCATGGTGACCCCCCATAACGACGCCCTAATCATAACTCTAAAGATAGGCAAGTTCGACGTCAAGAAGGTGTTGGTAGATTGCGGAAATTCCTCGGAGGTAATGTATTCTGAAACCTTAAAGCGGATGAGCTTTGGCCTCAAGGACCTCACCAAGGTTAGGACGGCCCTCGTCGGATTTAACGGCTCATTTGCCCTGTCCATTAGCAAAATTACATTGGCAGTCATCACGGGTCCCTTAACCATCAACACTAAGTTTATTGTGATTGATACGGACTCCCCTTACAATGTGATCATGACACGAGTTTGGTTGCATGCGCTAGGGGCGGTGCACTCCACTTACCACCAAAAATTGAAGTTTGCTACACCAGAGGGGATAATGGAGATCTGAGGGGACCAAGCGTCCGCAAAAAACTATTTTTACTCGGCTGTGAAAATGGAGATTTTCACCCAAGAGAAGGGACGCACCCCGGAAAAAATCCTGAAAAAATAGCAATCACAGTCCGGGCGTCCAAGAATGGATGACCCCCGGATTGACCCGACGGACCGATCGGTAGAGGACCTCTGGAAGGTGTTCTTAGTTGATCGTGAAGAGGAGAGATACTTCCTGATTGGCTCTACAATGCCTACGACTGAACATGAAGAGATGATTAACTTTTTAAGGCAAAATGCAAACGTGTTCACTTGGAACGCAATAGAAATGAAAGGGGTGGACCTCGAAGTAATCATGCATAAGCTTAATGTTGACCCGACATGCAAACCAATAAAGCAAAAGTCACGGCGCATGGCACCACATCACTGCCGGGCGGTGAATGAGAAAGTCGATAAACTCCTAGAGACCAATACCATCCGGGAGGTACAGTTCCCAGAATGGTTATCAAACACGGTCTGTGCGAAGAAAAAGAGGGGAAAATGACGTGTCTTCGTAGACTTCACTTATTTGAACAAGGCATGTCACAAGAACGACTACCTCCTACCAAAGGTGGACTAGTTAATGGATGCCACTATCAGGTATCAGCGCATAGACTTCTTGGACGCTAAAGCAGAATATCATCAAATCCCTCTCCATCCTTTAGATAAAAAAAAAACGGCATTTTTCACTCCGAGGGGTGTTTACTACTACAAAGTCATGTCATTTGGGTTGAAGAATGTCGGAGTTACGTACCAGAGGCTGATAAATCGGATGTTCAAAAGATAGATCGGCAACACCATGTAAGTCTACATCGATGATATATTAGTTAAAAGTAGAAGAATTTGTGACCACCTGGTGGATTTGGTCGATACCTTCTCCACCCTCAAGGAGTATGGGCTGAAGCTAAACGCAACGAAGTGTGTTTTCAGAGTGGAGTTAAGTAAATTTCTCGGATATCTGATGAGTCGGCGAGGAGTCGAAGCTAACCCGGATCAAATTCAAGCGATCCTGGACATCCGGAGTCCCTGAGCAGTCCGAGAAGTCTAGAAGCTCACAGGGATGTTGGCAGCACTTAATCGTTTTATCTCGCGCTCCTTTGACAAATGTAAACCCTTCTTTGGGGCTATCAAGGGGGCTGTGAAGGATACGTGGAGCCAAGTGTGTGAAGACGCCCTGACATGAATCAAGGAATACCGCAAGGTTCTCTCGACCCTATTCGTCCCTACTCAATGGGAAATGTTTTTCCTGTACTTATCCGTATTAGAATTTGTCGTCAGTGGGGTACTCATTCGTGACCATGAGCACCATCAGAAGCTAGTCTATTACGTGAGCAAAGCGCTACTGGACGCAAAAACAAGATACCAACCCCTGGAGAAACTCGTTCTATCCTTGATCACGACTGCAAGAAAACTAAGGCATTATTTCTAGGCACACTCAATTACTGTCGTTACTGACCAGCCCTTAAAGGCCATTTTGAGAAAGGCGAATCTCTCTGGGAGGATTTCCAAGTGGGCAGTGGAGTTAGGGGAACACGACATCCACTTCAAACCTCGAACTGCTATAAAGGGTCAGGTATTTACGGACTTCATAGTAGAGTTTTTCGGGGGACCACTCATCCTAGAAGGATCACCCACTCCTGGGATAACGTTCTCGGAGAATTATAAGAGACCGTCATGGCTTTTATGTGTAGACGGTTCCTCCAACAGAAAAGGGTCCGGAATCGGTATCTTGCTAGTCTCCCCGGATGGAATGGTCACCGAGCAGGCCGTCCAGCTGAGATTCAAAGTATCTAATAATGAAGTCGAATATAAGGCTCTCATCTCAGGGCTTCAGTTAGCCGAGGCAACGAGGGTTACGGACTTGGTCGTCTACTGCGATTCCATGTTGGTAGTCAACCAGGTTAACGGAGAGTTGAGACGAGGGACCCTAGGATGAAGGCTTATCATCACGAGGCGACAACTGTGATCCGAAAGTTCAAAAAGATTGAGATCAAGGAAGTATCCTGAGATAAAAATGCGCATACCGACACTCTGGCTTGTCTATCCTCGACACTGGATTACTCTCTGCCGCGCAAGATCACCATAGAGTATCTTCTCACTTCCAATATAGACAAAGCTCCCGAGGCGATGGCCATCCAAGAAACACACAAGCAGCTTAACTGGATTGATCCTTTTCTCAGGTTCCTGGTGACAGGGGACCTCCTCGAGTATTCGAAAAAATCCAGGAATATAAAGCTCAAAGCCCCGAGATTTTGGGTCTCCCCGGATCAGAAGTTGTACCGAAGGTCATTCTCGGGGCTTTACCTACTGTGCGTCTAGGAGGACAAGGTGGAAGACCTCTTCTATGAAGTACATGAAGGAATATATGGGGGGCACTTTGGGGGGCGATCCATGGCTCACCGCATCATGTCTTAGGGATATTGGTGGTCACGGATGCAAAGGGACGTGCAAGCATATGTCCAAAAATGCAACTAATGTTAGAGGTTCGCCTTGACAATCAAATAGCCTGCAGGGGACTTGCATCCATTAACCAGCCCTTGGCTATTCACCCAGTGGGGGCTTGACTTGGTTGGACCCCTGTCTAAGGCTTCTAGGAACAAGAGGTTTTTGACTGTAGCAACGGATTACTTCACTAAGTGGGTTGAGGAGGAGCCATTGACTCACATCTGCGACATAGACACTAAGAAGTTTGTTTGGGAAACATAGTCATTAGATTTGAGGTTCTCCGAGCGCTTATATCAGATAACGGGACTCAATTCACTGACGGACGCTTCAAATTCTTTTGTGAGCAACTTCAGATCCGTAATTTCTATTTTACCCCTGCATCCCCCCAAACCAATGGGCAGACAGAATCTTCCCACAAAACGATCGTCAACGGGATCAAGAAGAGATTGAAAAAAACTAAAAGAAAGTGGACGAATGAATTGTTGAACATTCTGTGGATATACAGGACCACCCTTCGGACCTCGACAGGGGAGACCGCTCACTCCTTGGCTTACGGGGTGGAGACAATCATACCTCTGGAAGTGGGACTCCCCACCATAAAGAGGCAAGCCTTCGACACAAGGGTCAATAACCATCAACTTGGCCTAGATTTGGATCTAACAGAGGAAAGAAGGGAAATGAATGCCTTGAGAGTGGCCAAATATCAGGAAAAAAATTTCAGACTTCACAACAAAAGAGTCAAGACCCGAGAATTTCAGGTCGGCGAACTGGTCCTCAGAAGAGTGATGGGCAATACCCGAGACCTAGCGGATGGAAAAATGGGACCTAACTGGAAAAGACCTTACAAAGTGATATCAGTAGGAGGCTTTGGATCATATAGTTTAGAAGATATGGAAGAAAAACCTGTAATATGGCCTTAAAATGTGATAAATCTGAAAAAGTATCATTTTTGAGTATTATCTCCCTCGGCACTTATTAATGGCTATGTCACAAGGGCAAAGGCCCTGGAGACAGAGTTCAAGGACTCCTGCATTCGAAGAAAAATCAGGAGTAAGTCTTCTGAAAGGGCAAGACCCTGGAGGCAGAGTTTAATGACTCTTACCTCCAAAGAAAAATTAGGAGCAAGCCTCCTGAAAAGGCAAAGCCCTAGAGGCAGAGTTTAAGAACTCCTGCCTCCGAAAAGAAATCAGGAGCAAGCCTCTTAAAAGGGCAAGGCCCTAAAGGTAGTCCAAGGACTCTTGCCTCCAAAGAGAACTCGAGAGCAAGCTTCCTGTAACAAATGTCAAGGAACAAACCCCTGGGAAGGACATTACCTCGCGGGGGCGTACGACCCTTAGAAATGATGAAGCTGAACCAATCGGGCGGATCAGCTAAATTGCTCCCCAGGTGTCAGATCTATGAAGATATTTTGTTACCAATGGTTACTATAGTATTAGTAAAAAAAAATGGTGACAATAAGTAATGCAAGTGCTCAATAATGAAAAGAGAGTTATTCCTTCCAAAAGCGAGGTTTTGCGTCCCCGAGAGCTACAAGAAAAGAGGAAAAATGCATATTCAAATTCAAAAGTACAGTTCAAAAGGCAAGAATAATTTTTATCTAGGCCCGAGCATCTCCCCCACCTCGTTGCAAGGAGAATCAACGCTAAAGGGATGAGCAGCTTCTAGGGCAGGCAGAGCTGGAGCAGAATCAACAACAGTCGGGATCTGAGTAATGTTGGACTCGGGGGAAGAAGGGGCTGGCTTTGGTAGGGCTTCATCAGATGAGACGAGAATTACCACCTCAGGTGGGTTTGCCAAAACTTGCATCGGTATTGGGGCCACGCCCTCGGCAGTAATCTTGGTCTCAGCCTGCACCATCTTTGCCGAAGACACGTAGCTATGCATCTGAAAAAATGGAGAGTCTGGAAGAACACTGGCAGCTCGGAGCACCTCATCCCACCCCTTTTTGAAGAACTCTTTACTGTTCTCCTCAAGGGCGGGTAGTATGTCATCGGCAAACTCCTCTCGAATTTGCTCCTCTGACTTCATGTTCTCTGCTTCAGCCCTGACCCTGTCAAGCTCCTGGGTTAGGACCAGACAGTTCTCCTCAGACCCAACGGCCTTCACCTCGGCCGCAGAGAACCGCTGTGTCTGCTCCGTAATCCTCCTCTCAGCGTCGGCCAAAGCGACACTTAGCTTTTCAGCGCCAACCTTTGCCGATTCACTGTCCTTGAGTAGTTGCTCAATCTGAGCGGCCTAGCCCGCGAGGGTGGAGTTCCTAGCAGCCACGTCCTCCTTAGCGGCGGCCAAGGCTCTTTCAATCACTTCCTTCTGCTCTTAGGTCCATTGAAGGTCCATTTTGGCTGCATGGTATCGTGCAACAATTATGAAAATTTGTTGAGTGGCCTGCGAGGGAAAGAACTTGATCAATTGTTGGTGATATAGTAAGGAAAGACTAAACCAAAGATGAACTTACCACCAAAGAGTTCTGAATGATGGAACAGAACGTGTTCGTTGTTCGCCCCCTGTGAGCCTCCATGTCGGCCTCAAAATGGAGTGTCTCGATCACTGCATTGGCGACATGGGATCCTACAAAATTTAATCATTGACCCTGATCACCCGGCTCATGTGATCAATAGCCCGAGGGTTCCATTCTGCAACTTCTACCGTCTACGGCAGAGGAGGTGGAGTTTGTCTTTGCTGCTGCTACTGTTGTTGTTGTCTTTGCTATTGTTGTTGCTACTGGGGTAGAGGGGGCAACCCGCAGCCCCTTCCGCTTTGCTATTGAGCAGAGGGGCCCTGGACCCCTTACCAAGGCCGTCGTGCCTTAGCTTGGTTCTTCTCTCCTTTTAAACCTGAGGATCCCGATTACGCACCTGACCCCGACTAGCGGCCCTCGAAGGTAGGGGATTGGCGCTGGTCCCTATTGATAGGGCACCGCTGGTTGACCCCCTTCTTCTCCCTGCGGCGAGGGCCTGCCTCTGCCTCAGGAAACTCAAGTCTATGCGGGGCGGATGTGACATGGCTACCTCAAAGGCATCCTCGACGTCTAGGGACTGGAGGATGTTGAAGTTAGGCCACAAATCTTTCCCTGAGGTCCCCACCTCAGCGTGCGAAGGAACAAAAACCTCTTTGGCCCCAAACTCCTCAACTTCAAAGGTGCCCTTTACTTTTGCCTCGGTAGCCCTATCAGGATCTTCTTCCAAGTTTTACTCGGCCTCTTGTTGCACTGTCTAATTAAAGAGTTCGAACCACTGCGAAGGGTCGAAAGGTTGGGGGGAGCTGTGAAAACTTCTTGTACCCTGCTGTGTAATTCAAAAGAAGATGAGCGGCCCGGCCAAACCCATCGTCGCCGATAAACTCCCAGACAGTGATGAGGTCGGTAAAGTTTACCAAAAATCAAGGAGGAGGAGCGACTTCCTGGGTGGAGACGTCTGCACAAAGAAAAAAGGTTATTAACACTTGCAAAATATTCCAAGGACAGTAAAAAAATTGGACTCGAAAAAGTCAACGTACTTGTCGTTCTCCATTCAAGAGGGCAGCTCAGACCATCATACTCGGGATCGATTCCCTGCTCCCAAGATCCACTAAAGATCAAAAGGTCATCCTTGTACCCTTTGTCCGATCAGGGAGGTGAGTTACAAGGTACATGGATGTATCCCTGACTTTGAGGTAGAAGTTCTGCTGGGGCATGACCTTCAACAAGGAGTAGTAAAAAAGGATCTTGTTGAGCCCAATGTTTATCCCGAGGCGGTTTTTAAGCTCTAGGACCCCTATTATTACCCTAAAGACATTAAGGCAACACTGCCCTTGGAAGAGGTTGAAATGAGAGAGGAACTGGAGGAGTAGAGGAGGCAGGGGGAACCTAATTCCACCCTCTATGATTGCTTTGGTGTAAAAGGGCATCTTATCTTCGGCTCTGAGATTACGATTATGCAAAATTGGGTCGTACTCTTCTATACCTACGTTTTGGGGGAAGTGATATCGGGCCCTAAATCTATTGATCTGCTGGTCTCCCTTCACTTTGTACTTCTCTGGCTTTGAGGAACTAGCTTGGGGGGCCTCTGTGGCAGAGTGGCGTCGGGACATCTCTAATAAAAAAAAGGGGGGGAAGGAAAAAGAGTTTTCCTACAAAGAACTCCAAGAGGTTTCCTGAGGGTTGGTCAAACGATGACAACCAGAAACACTTCTGGTTACTGAAAAATGAAAAGCAAAACCCAGAAGAAGGATGGGAAGAAAGAGGATGCAATGACTGTAACACCCTAAAATTTACCCTGTGAGGCATTACTACCTATAACCATTCATATCATGAGAGCAACTAATAAATCCATAAATAACCGGGGGTCCTTAATTTAACAAAATTCGGGCAAAGTCTCCTTTGTTCGGGGAGCTCTACCCAAAACACAACCTGTGCAATTATACTACTTTGACCACACCGGGTCCATTTTTTCATAAAATATTTTCAATATTATCCAAAAGAATATGTCAAACCATGACATTTACATCTCAAAAATTAATTAATATAACGCAANCAACCTGTGCAATTATACTACTTTGACCACACCGGGTCCATTTATCCATAAAATATTTTTAACATTATCCAAAAGAATATGTCAAAACCATGGCATTTACATCTCAAAAATTAACTAATATAACGCAGCAGGATTAACAAAATAAACTAGACTTTACAGTGTACAAAAAAGTATCCTAGTCTAGTACAAGAGAAAAGGGGTCGCTCTATGTGTCCACCTCGGGATCCACACTCCCGTCAATTGGAGCCTCTCACTGGGTGGCCTCCTCGGTTCCTAACTCCTCCTCAAGTACATAATCTGAAAAATGTTCGCAGTAGGGGGTGAGTACGAAGCTCTGTAAAAAATTTCTCCCAAACCCAAACAAGGTTTAGAAAACATTTAAAATTTGGTCAGTCTCCTTTTTTTTTTTTTTACAAAATATCATATATAACTTTTGAAAGAAAATAGGGCATTTTAAATAGATCTCAAGTTTAAGGGATAATAGTAATTAAAGAATAAATGAACACAATATACAATTAAATAACCATTCCACTATAAATGATTTCTCACAAGTTCTTGCGGAATCTCATACTTCCCAAAAATCTTATAGAAACTNGAATCCCATACTTCCCAAAAATCTTGTAGAAACCATTTCTAGTGCAAAGAACAATTCTCAACACTATAACAATCCCGTGTATTCTGGTGCATCCCCAAGGTCATGTAGGTTGATCATTTCCCCTGAATCTACCCAACGATTATACCTAGTCCACCAATAATAATCACAAGCACATTTGGAAAGGGGCGTATACCATACCAATGGCATTGCCGAATTCCTCCCCAGGAAAGATATACCATCCCTAGTTCGAACTCTAGGCGTACGATAGTGGTTGTGTTGCCAAACACCAATCCACTACAAGTGTAAGAAACCATCTCCCCCCACCACGGGGTTCGACTGACATTTACACTCTACGACATATCTCGTAAGTAATTCAAGTTCATCACAAACAACCATACACAAGAGGAAACCAATAATGTCTCCATTCACAACCATCTCAAAGGAATTACCAAATTTCATCATTTCTCAAGTAATCCATCATAGCATAATTTAAGAAAAATGAACAAGAGATCATTTTAAACCTCATTTGGTTATACAAGGTAAAACACTAAAGTTTGGTAATCAAGACAAAAAGAATTTAAGAGGAAAAATTTATTTTTCTTCAAAACTCGGGTTTGATTATGAAAAAGAATGGTTCAATGGTTACACAACAATCAAAATGTTCAAAACATGTTATTTATTGCAAAAATGTCAAGAACCATGTAGTACATAGCATATATATATGTGAAGACAAGTGAAAGACATACATATATATATACAACCCTAGCCTCAATGTATGAGAAATGAGAGAAAAATCCCCCACCTTGAATCAAGATCTCCAAGCAAAGCCCAAGCTCTAGAGACCTTGCTCTTCCCTTTTCTTTCTCCCTTAAATATTCCTTTAGGGCTCTAAAAGGTGTGGAATGAAAAGGGAGTGAAAGAAATGAGAGAAAAGGGGCTGAATATGGGGTTTTAGACATAGTAACCCTGAATTTCACTGTTCATGGGTTGTTTGGGTCTTCTCCAAAAATTACGGTTTTGCCATTAAAATCTCCNATATCTCGTAAGTAATTCAAGTTCATCACAAACAACCATACACAAGAGGAAACCAATAATGTCTCCATTCACAACCATCTCAAAGGAATTACCAAATTTCATCATTTCTCAAGTAATCCATCATAGCATAATTTAAGAAAAATGAACAAGAGATCATTTTAAACCTCATTTGGTTATACAAGGTAAAACACTAAAGTTTGGTAATCAAGACAAAAAGAATTTAAGAGGAAAAATTCATTTTTCTTCAAAACTCGGGTTTGATTATGAAAAAGAATGGTTCAATGGTTACACAACAATCAAAATGTTCAAAACATGTTATTTATTGCAAAAATGTCAAGAACCATGTAGTACATAGCATATATATATGTGAAGACAAGTGAAAGACATACATATATATATACAACCCTAGCCTCAATGTATGAGAAATGAGAGAAAAACCCCCACCTTGAATCAAGATCTCCAAGCAAAGTCCAAGCTCTAGAGACCTTGCTCTTCCCTTTTCTTTCTCCCTTAATCTTCCTTTAGGGCTCTAAGAGGTGTGGAATGAAAGGGGAGTGAAAGAATTGAGAGAAAAGGGGCTGAATATGGGGTTTTAGATATAGCAGCCCCGAATTTCACTGTTCATGGGCTGTTTGGGTCTTCTCCAAAAATTACGGTTTTGCCATTAAAATCTCCAATTTGATCCATATGACTACCCTAAGGTTTTTCGACGTTCCGGATTCATTTTTAATGTTATTTTAACCTAAAAATATTTATTTTTATGATTTATTTTAAAACTAAAATAAATTTATATTCGAAACATTAAAATTTCTATTTTATTTCTCCGAATCGCTATAGGTGTTATTCTTACGGTTTCAATATATATGTGGTTTATTCTTAAGTCATTACATATATATAAGAATCACTAAATAAGTACATTACTATATTAATATAAATATATGAGAGTTTACACCTTCAAAGTCTAAGAAGAAAACACAACATTTTACTATCCAAGGAACACTATAGTGCAGATTTTTGGTCAAATTTGGAGAATAAACTGATTTGACTCAAGTATTTTTAGTATGTGTGACCTATATGGTTGGAAAGATATACGAGTTAGGGTTCTAATAAAAATAACGGTGCACAATTTAGACTTTTCAACCAAGAGTTATGATCAAATTAGTGAAAGGTAGTCTGCCGGACTGCTTGATTCTTCTATACTTATCTAACTCGAATTTGGGTGTCTTTTGTCACAAATCCTATCTTGTACTCATCTCCAATATAGGTAGGATGAATTTCATAAAGAATCATGTCTAGCATCATTCATTAACCAAAATCAAATTACCCTCCGTCTCCTAGAATCATCCATGACAACATGATGTAGAACTAGTATATTTAGAAAAATCTTTCTTCAATTCCTCTAAGCTAGCTCATTGATGAGAATGCAAATGTCATATTTTTCTCTTTCATTATTTAGCCCTTTATACTTATTATTCTTATAGTTTGATTTAGGATGTAAATAAAGACGTTAAAAGTAGAACAAAGCTAATATGATGATTGTTAATAGTATAGACATGTGGGGGATTTACAATGACTTACTAGAATGCAAATGAAGATTTCTGAAGAACTTGGAGTGGTTCCTTTCTCGAGAAGGTTCAGAAGCAAGAGGAGGTTTGTTGGTCTAAACTCCGGTGATGACTGATTGGTAGACAATGTGATAAGGGGGTCTCTAGCGAAGTTTCTGGCGAAAGCTCTCTGAGAGTTTGAAATGATAAAAGTGTGGGAAAGAGAGAGAAAACCCATTTATATAGAGCCCATCCCCGTCATTGGGCACGAAGCACGAAAAAAATGCATTTAATGCACACGACCTTCTAAGTGGTGAAAAACGGCTAGAAGCAATGATGGGGTGATTGGGGCAGTTGTAGAACCCTTCATCTTCTTACGACGCGTGTCCTCTGCATCAGAAGATCGAAGGCTGGGGGGCAGTTGATGGGATATTTTCAGACACGCCAAGATGACGACACGTGTACTCGGCGTCAATGGAGTCTCTCCGCTGTGATCCCGACACGTCCTCGTCAATCTATAACCCCCCTTCCCCGAGAGGTACTATTCATAGGGATCAAGGATCCCCCAATACGCCATGGACCGTCACGTGTCCCTCGGTTAGTCTAGGTATATCAGTCCCTAATCGTGCTAGTCCCTCGGCATCGAGGTGTTTCTGTCCACGTGGGCGTTTCTGCTCCTGCAGGGACTATTGATTGACACGTTACTAACCTAGGTTAGGCTAGACTAGTCATCATAACATTGTGCTACTCAAATGGTGTCAGGAGGCACAAGGAAGCAGAAGGCTCAACCAAAAGGGAATGTGCACATGGCATATTGTGTCAGGTCAGAGACGAAAAGAACAGAATGTCCTCGCTGACACACGANTTGTTGGTCTAAACTCCGGTGATGACTGATTGGTAGACAATGTGATAAGGGGGTCTCTAGCGAAGTTTCTGGCGAAAGCTCTCTGAGAGTTTGAAATGATAAAAGTGTGGGAAAGAGAGAGAAAACCCATTTATATAGAGCCCATCCCCGTCATTGGGCACGAAGCACGAAAAAAATGCATTTAATGCACACGACCTTCTAAGTGGTGAAAAACGGCTAGAAGCAATGATGGGGTGATTGGGGCAGTTGTAGAACCCTTCATCTTCTTACGACGCGTGTCCTCTGCATCAGAAGATCGAAGGCTGGGGGGCAGTTGATGGGATATTTTCAGACACGCCAAGATGACGACACGTGTACTCGGCGTCAATGGAGTCTCTCCGCTGTGATCCCGACACGTCCTCGTCAATCTATAACCCCCCTTCCCCGAGAGGTACTATTCATAGGGATCAAGGATCCCCCAATACGCCATGGACCGTCACGTGTCCCTCGGTTAGTCTAGGTATATCAGTCCCTAATCGTGCTAGTCCCTCGGCATCGAGGTGTTTCTGTCCACGTGGGCGTTTCTGCTCCTGCAGGGACTATTGATTGACAGGTTACTAACCTAGGTTAGGCTAGACTAGTCATCATAACATTGTGCTACTCAAATGGTGTCAGGAGGCACAAGGAAGCAGAAGGCTCAACCAAAAGGGAATGTGCACATGGCATATTGTGTCAGGTCAGAGACGAAAAGAACAGAATGTCCTCGCTGACACACGACTTGGGAGGTCAGGCATTTAATGCATCCTTCACTCGATGAGACAACATTTAATGCATAAGAGCTTGGAAGTGAAAGATAATAAATGTTCCTATACCGAGAGAAGGTCATTAAATGCTCAACAAACCGAGGAGAAACCATTAGTTGTTCGCGGTCCCGAGCGATTAAGAATGAGAACATTTCTCATAGAAATTAGTGTGCACACTGCCCATCTCTAATGATTACCTACTACTTACGCTGTCAGCAATGATGAGTTTTGTAAGGTATAAATGGTCCTCATAAACGCATTAAAAAGGTAAACAAAAACCCTTTTTCAAGGATCATATAGTGTTTTCTTCTTATCCTTTCTCAAAGAATTGACTTGATCATCGGAGGGGATACGCCGAAAAATATTCTGGTATCCTTCTAACCTGTTTTTCTCTGTTTCAGGAACCTCTCTTAGCCTCCTAGGACTAGTCAGGCGACCCATAAAAACAATCCATCACACTTCATAGGCCACCTTCGGCCCTCACAACCTATTTCAAGTAGCAAGATTGACCACTTGATTAACGGACTCGTGTTCACCATAGAAGAGATATGTTANTATGAAAGGCCCCAAATTTTTAGATACCTTAAATAACCTATTTGAAAAAACTAAATTCATAAATATTTTAAGCTTGACAAAAAAACATCATAAAAACACATCCAATTAAAAATAATTTTAAATTCAATCATTTAGGCTTATAATCCAACCGAAACATTAAAAATTACAAAAATTAATGATAAAGAGAAAATTATCAAATCAAATCATTACTTACAACTCTCTCTCTCTCTCTTAAGAAGCTCAGTTGGCCAACACCCAATAAAAAGACAGACCAACTATGTCACAAGACNTTTTTAAAATTCTTACTTTGTACCCTCAAAATTAAGTTTTACACATATGTACTCAATATATCAAAAGTATTATAATGTGACCCTTCTGTTAACTTCCTTTAGTTTTTTCAGTCGCGTCAGTGGGTTGACTTTTAACAAAAAATAAACAATGAAAGCTAATAGAATAGTCATACTGATACATTAAGGATATAACATGTAAATTTAAGTTTTAAAGGTATAAAATAAAAATCTTGAAATCTTTTTCGAGTATAACATAAAAAAAACCCAAAAAACCAAAAGAAAGTTTTCATACCTCAGAACCGAACGTCCGAGCTCGGTTTTGCAATAGTTCATGTCCTTTTGGTATTTCAAATTCTGAATAGCATTTCTGCTGCGTTACTGTATTAATGTGGTACACTTAAGTATAAACGGTTAAGTTATAACAATAATTCGGTGTAATCCGAAGTCAATCCACATGGAATGAGTAAATTAAATTATAATGCAAGGTAAAACATGTTTCATAAAAAGTAGAACGGTGTAGAAAGCAATTGTAAAAAAAGTAAATTAATAGAAAACAATAATTAAAAAGTGACTCTTTTTTACTAGAATTTACGTAATATTGATTATCTCGGTTAATTTTCAACATCAATGTAATTAACCTGAAAATATTTTTTGAACGAACAAATTAAATTAATTGATTTAAAAATAAACTTTGAAGAACGAATTAAAATATTTATAGAGAATTATAAGAACTACACATACCAAGAAATCAATCATATTGATGATTAATCAAACAATTGCATAAAATAACAAATTTTACTAAGAACATTCAATTAATCGAATAAATAAAATATTTAACATTGATATTAAAATACAAATTGCATAAATATAAAGATTTGAATAAATAATTACAGATCTGTCAAACCTACTTAAAGAGTACAAAAAGACTACTTAGAATTCTGGCTATTCCTCAATGAATTGTGATTAAAAAAATATAACAAACTAGGTTAACCGACTTCTAGGCGGAAGTAGGACAAATCACCTCTCAATAGCATGCAGATATATTTACAGCATGTTTGTGTTTGGGGGATTGAATATAGTGGTATTGAAAATGCATTCCTTACATTTTCAATACCAATACAAATTAGTATTGATAATAAAAAGTATTATAATCTTCTCCCATGTTTGTTTATCAATAGGTACTATGTGGGTTTTACAAACAACTATTTATTCTATCATATTTTATTTAACAAAAATACCAATTTACCTTTAACATTATTCATTCTATTACTCTGTTTGTGTAATGCTGTTGCACAATGTTTGATATAATATATGATATGACAATTCATACCCAAAAAATTTCGGATAATGTAAAAAATCTACATAAAAAATAAAAAAATTGATGCTATGAATTGTTGATACAGTTAAAAAAAAATTGGTGACACTGCACGCTTAAACATAATATAAAGAAAAAATTCAAAAAATATTGATAATATCGTACACTTAAACATAATACAAAGAAAAAATTTAAAATAATTTTAAAAAAAAAATCGGTAACACCGTACGTTTAAACATAATACAAGAAAAAAATTCAAAATAATTTTTTCTTAAAAAAAATTTTATAAAAACCAATAACATTGTACGTTTACACATATACAAAGATAAAATTTAAAATAATTTCTTTTTAAAAAAATTAAAAAAAAAACTAGTGACATCATACACTTAAAACATAATGCAAGAAAAAAATTCAAAATAATTTTTTTAAAAAAATTGGTAATACAGTACGCTTAAACATAATATAAGAAAAAAATTCAGAATAATTTTTTTAAAAAAATTAAAAAAAAACCGGTGACACTGTACGCTTAAACATAATATAAGGAAAAAATTTAAAATAATTTTTTTATATGTGAACTCTTCATAGAGGAGGACATTTGTGTCATTTTTTTTGTACCATCCTTTCATTTATACCATAAAGATAATACCACTGGATAAGTGATATTCATTAATATCATGTAAAAGGCTTAATGGACATTATGTGTAAAATGTCAAATAAACAAGATAATAGGTGAGCTCCAAGTATTATGTCCTTCTATCCCACCCTATAATACCATTTTTACACAAGTTAAAATGAAACACCGACATACTGCAAAAAGAATAGTTAATACAATAGTTAACATATGTCTATTTAATATAGTAGTTAGAAAGTTAAATTTTCATCTTATAAAAGAAAAATAACAGTTAAAATTAATTTAATTTTTATATACTTTGATTCAATGGTATAAAATTCATCTCAATTTCTTTTCTTTAAAAAACATCATTTTTTACACCAAATGTCAGATAATTCAATAAATACATTCCTCAATACTAATAATCTCATCAATCTATTTATACCTCTATTTTCTTTCTCTTTATTTAATTTTAATTTCATAATTAAAAAAAATAAATTAATATTTAAAATATAAATATTACAAATTTAATATTTAATTTTTAGTATTGCATAATGTCTTCAAACAAAGAGTTTTTTTTACTTTGTGAAGATTTTGTATTCTTGAAGTCAAGAGTTTAAGTCCCCTTCCTCCTCCCAAAAAAAAAAAAAAACGAAGAGGTATCGCTAGTATATTCATATGAGTAAAAGTGAAAGCATCGTGGAAAGTAAGAAAAAAAAAGAAGCAATTAGATATGTGATAACAATAACTAAAATAAAAGCCCATTAAGCCTGCTTGATTGGAATCCCATGGGCTGCCCTTTTTGGGACAGGCTAGTAGGCTTGGTCCATTGACTAGTCAGTGGCCCAGAAACTCGGTCCAGTGTGGCCACGAGGACTTGGTTGATGGATATCTCCTGCACAGTCAAACATATTCCTGAACTGGGGCGGCAGTGGACCATAAAAATGATATTCGTCCAAACTTGTTTTATTTGAATCAAGAATAGGTAATACGTATTAAACGGTGGACATATACAAAAATATTTGTATAAACCCATACAAAAATGAAGTGGAGATGAACTGACACTTACCCCCCCGCCCGCCTCTCCCCTCCCCGTCTCGCCCGCTTTACCCATTATTATATATATATATATATATATATATATACACACACACACACATACATGTTGCTATGAATACAAATTTATATATTATTACATAATTTTTTCTTTGAAAAATTATTTTATTTTTTAATTTTTTTCTTGGTTTTTGTAAAAGTGTAGATATTTGTGTTTTTATATTGAAATATATAATGTTATATTATGTTGTGTTTCATGATATTATGTTCGATTTACAAGGGAGAAAATNAATTTAATATTTAATTTTTAGTATTGCATAATGTCTTCAAACAAAGAGTTTTTTTTATTTTATAAAGACTTTATTTTCTTGAGGTCAAGAGTTTAAGTCTCCTTCCTCCTCCCAATAAAAAAAAAAAAAACGAAGAGGTATCGCTAGTATATTCATATGAGTAAAAGTGAAAGCATCGTGGAAAGTAAGAAAAAAAAAGAAGCAATTACATATGTGATAACAATAACTAAAATAAAAGCCCATTAAGCCTGCTTGATTGGAATCCCATGGGCTGCCCTTTTTGGGACAGGCTAGTAGGCTTGGTCCATTGACTAGTCAGTGGCCCAGAAACTCGGTCCAGTGTGGCCACGAGGACTTGGTTGATGGATATCTCCTGCACAGTCAGACATATTCCTGAACTGGGGCGGCAGTGGACCATAAAAATGATATTCGTCCAAACTTGTTTTATTTGAATCAAGAATAGGTAATACGTATTAAACGGTGGACATATACAAAAATATTTGTATAAACCCATACAAAAATGAAGTGGAGATGAACTGACACTTACCCCCCCGCCCGCCTCTCCCCTCCCCGTCTCGCCCGCTTTACCCATTATTATTATATATATATATATATATATACACACACACACACACATACATGTTGCTATGAATACAAATTTATATATTATTACATAATTTTTTCTTTGAAAAATTATTTTATTTTTTAATTTTTTTCTTGGTTTTTGTAAAAGTGTAGATATTTGTGTTTTTATATTGAAATATGTAATGTTATATTATGTTGTGTTTCATGATATTATGTTCGATTTACAAGGGAGAAAAAATTTTAATTATATTATGTTAGATTATGTTGTAGACAAGATTTTAATTATATTATATTGTAAATGACAAATTTTTAATTTTGGTATTATAATCTATAATTATGTTGGATTATTTAGAATGTTAGATTTGTTTAGAATTTTAGATTATGTTGGCTTGGGCGAGTAAGATGGATAGGGGCGGAGGCGGAGATTACAAATTTACCTGCGGACGAAAATGATGATAAAAATTATACTCGTTAACGAGAATGGATCAAATACGGACATAATTTTTTTAAGCGGGTACAGGGATAGAGACTACACCCCCCCACCCCCCCGCCTCCCGCTTCAGTCCAATGCCATCTCTATTCCCGAGCCTCTAATGTAGCTCAATTGTCCTAATTAAAGTTAGGTGCGAGGGGCTTTGCATTTGCCCCTTCTTAGTTTATGTTCCCAAATTTGTTAGTAAAGACTAATGGCCTCTTTGGTAGGGAGAAAAATTTGGTGGATGAAAAAAAAGGAGAGGAAAATGGAAAGAAAATAAAGTATTTCCATGGTTTGGTATGGAGGAAAAATAGGAGAGAAAGAAAAGTTGGTAGGAATACCTTTTCCCTCAGCCCATCGAAAAATTTTCTCTCAAAATTAGAAGGAAAATGAGAGAGAAAAGATAGACTTTGGGCAAGAAGATGTCAGTTTTGCCTTTTTACCCTTTGATTTATAATTTTTGATTGAAAAATAATAAAATAAATATAAAATCTAAAAAATGTAATAATTTTAAACATAGTATGCTTTTATTGAATTAAAAATAAAGATACGATACCAAAAAATAGTATTTCGGTACTATGATAGGATTCGCTTGCCATTTGGTTGCTTGAAACAAATTGAATCACTCTTTGAACAATTTTAAATATTTAAAAGTTTATTTAAAAAATAACATTTTGGTACCGTGATAGGATTCGAATGCGATTTGGTTGCTTGAAACAAATTGCATCTCTCTTTGAACAATTTTAAATCTTTAAAAGTTTATTTAAAATATAAAAAATTAGTTTTTTGTGTAAGGGAAATTAAGTTTGTGTATGTTTTATCTCCTTTCATTTTTTCTTCCAATGCCAAACAATGAAAAATAATTCTTCTGACTTTCCATTCATTTTACAAACAAAAATGAGAGAAAGTGTATATCTTTCCTTCGAAAATGGAAAATCTATTCCTTATATTTTTTTTTTCTTATAATTTTCATCCCTCCTCCTGCAAAACGGACCATAAGTAACTTGCTGGAGAATANAATTCTTCTGACTTTCCATTCATTTTACAAACAAAAATGAGAGAAAGTGTATATCTTTCCTTCGAAAATGGAAAATCTATTCCTTCTATTTTTTTTTTTCTTATAATTTTCATCCCTCCTCCTGCAAAACGGACCATATGTAACTTGCTGGAGAATAATTCAAAGGATTTAGTGTTTTTAGTAAAATCCATTCTCTGAAGAAAAAAAAAAAGGCAAGTCATTCATCAAAGCAAAGTGATGAAAGCAATTAAATTACACTCCATTAAAACAAGGTGTAAGAACACAGACTTCTGTGGCATTCTTGAAGTTTATTACACTTGAAATTTTAACAAATCCAAATTCCAAACGATTGTAATTTTCATGGCATAGGAACTATTTCAAGACAGAACATTCAGCATATATCTTCCTAGCAGCAAAGTTCCGGGCTGGTTCAGCAATTTGAATGCAGGGTCCTTCATATCTTTAACTGTCTTTTCAGTTCTTAATTTCAGGATTTACAAGTTTAGTATGTATTTTGTGTATGCTATCAATGAAGAAAAATTTGCGGTTGAGTTATCAATCAGAGCAATAATCAGCAATGTGACCAAGAATTAATTATAAGATGATCCATAAGCCAACATTTTGTGGAGTCTTAGAACCAAACAATTATATGATGTGGTTAATGTTAGAGTATTTATATTCTGGGTAGTTTAGATATTTTACATTATTTTGTTGCCTTACTATATAAGGGCCTATATTGTGTATTCTAAGTTAAGTAGTATTGCAGACTTGTTTAGCAATGATAATATTTTCTCTTTCTCCTTTCGCTCTTTTTTATTTGATCAAAGTTTACATAGTATCAGAGCATGATTTTGATCCAAAATATATTGTAGCACCATAGTAATTTAGTTGGACAAAGAATATATTTTTGAATTAGGGTTGACATCATCTATGATGATTAATTTTTTGTTTTTTGCTATTTGTTTCTACTTTTTTACTTCATATCAAGTTTAAGTAGTGCAACTAAAGGTTTTTGGTGTTAGATTGTGTGATTTGGGAGCTAGTGATTAGTGGGTTGCTGACTTTTTGTGGTTCTATGGGCTGTGAATAATGCCATATATATTGTTCACACGATGTGAACAGTACCAAAATTGTTGTTCATACTGTGAACAGTGCCGAACTCGATTTTTAGTGTCATTTTTGTTGTACTGTTGTGTAAGAAATCTCAATTTATTATGAGTATTTAATTTGCAAAGCTGTTGAGTTGATTTGTGACAAATTTAAGATTGTTTAACGTTGACTGCTTCTTTTTGGTTCTAGTTCCTACTCTTGGTTTCACTGATATTCTCTTTGGATCTTGTTTTGAGTTTGAGAATAGAATTTTTAGTTTGCACTTATTTTGGACTATTGAGCTTTGGACTATTTGATTTGGGTTAGTGTTGATTTGGGGTTCTCTCTGTTGGACTGCTGGTTTGACCTTTCTCTTTTCTTTTGTTGGGCTACTAGTTTGACTTTTTTTCTTTTCTTTGTTGGGCAATCCCAATCCTTTGAGTTTGTTGATTTGCATTTCTTTCTGCTGGACTTTGGTTTTCTATTGGACTCTTCATTGTTATTTGGACCTTAATTTGTTGAGTTTACGCTTGGAGTTTTTTGTTGAGTTTATTATTTTTTTTCTCTAAATCTCTAGAACTTTGTGCTTATTTTGATGCGTACTGGGTTTGTGACTCTATGAATCACAAGTTCACTACTGGTTTCTGTCTCTTCCTTCGAAATTCTCTTTATTTCGTGGAAAAGTAATAAACAAATTGTTGTGATTTGATCTTTTACTGAAGTTGAATATCATGTTATGACCTTCATAACAATAGAGATAGTTTGGTTGCGTTGACTACTTGCTGATCGTTTCTTTACGAAATCTCACACCATCGCGTGCTTTCATTTTTTTTTAGCAAACTCTTGATATTTGATGTTACCACATCATGAGTTTGAAGGGGATGTTAGATTATTTATATTCTGGGTTGTTTAGACATTTTATATTATTTTGTTGCCCTACTATATAAGGACCTATATTGTGTATTCTAGGTTAAGCAGTATTACAGACTTGTTTAACAATGATAATATTTTCTCTTTCTTCTTTCAGTCTTTTTTGTTTGATCAAAGTTTACAGTTGAGTCATTGAACACTTAGCGTTCCGTTCGAACCCCGTGATCAAGTAAGTGTCTCAGTTTTGATGTTTCCATTAGTTGAATTGGTGGTAAAGGAGGTCGGAATCCGTCTTTTGTACGATGAGCAGGAATAAAGAGGAGGATGGCCAAAAGTAATTTCAGCGAAATGGGAGCAACTTAAACCGTAACAAACAATGGAAGAGAGAGTATAACTTTTCCTTCAATTCTCTCCATTCCTAATGTACAGAGTGTATGAAGCCTCTAAGGCTTCATGGAAATGAGACCCAATTTCGTTGTTTGATCTTTTGGCTAAAAACTTATCTATATTTTCCTCTCTATCCTTCTTCTTTCACGATTTTAGTGCAACGCTTTATTTCAAAGGAAAAAGNTTTGGCTAAAAACTTATCTATATTTTCCCCTCTATCCTTCTTCTTTCACGATTTTAGTGCAACGCTTTATTTCAAAGGAAAAAGGCATAAGTTTTTTGGCCAAATCACACTTTGCACCCTAGAAAAAGCCTATTGTCCCAACCTCACTTAACCCACTCTATGATTGAGTTTTTCACATTGCAATTCCAAATTATCCCAAGACTAAATACTTGCTTTGTGCTGGATAGAAAATTTCGTGTGATTGGATTTTGGGGCCAAAATGATACAAATTTCCATCCATTTTGTATCTTACTTATGCTATTAGGATAGTGAAAACCAATTGCTATAATTAGAGGTAAAATATGGGAATCATGACAATGGAGGGAGATAGTGGCATAGCTAGTTGGGTTATTATTTGACAATAAGAAACTAAATAAAAGTAGTTGTTCCTCCATGTTAAAAGGAGATTTGAATTCTGCTACTCGTTTAATTTTTTAAGGAAACGTAAATGACAGTGATAGTATGGAACTTTCACATTTTGACATCTTTACTTCAATGAGTGTCTTTGGAGTCAACAATTCTTGGTAAAAGGTTGTCGATTCTTGATTCTTTGTGTACATTTTCTGATGAATCCTATTTTATAATTCAGAAGATCAAAGTACCTATTACGGTACAAATTTTTTGTTTGGAGTGTTTCTCCTGGGAGGATTGATACTTGTGACTTGTTGTAAAGGAAAGGACCAAATCGATTTTCTCCTCATTGGTATAATGTGTTGGAATTGCAGTGAAGCCATCCCTTTCTTCATGGTCTGATGGCATTGAATTTGTTGACGAAAGCATTTAGGGAGCCAAGTTTAGGTTGGGTGATTCCACGACTGTTTTTTAAATTGTGGACACTTTTGGTGCTTTGGAAAGACGTACCTAGTAGGGCATCCATACTTGGGGACCGTGGTTATGCTAATTAATGTTTTTTGGCTCTCTATAGACCGCAGCTTCTATGGAGTATTGGGATATTCCTTTTCTCTTCATTCATTAAAATTGGTTTCGGCATGTAACTAGATGGAAACATCTTGTGATGTTTTGATTTGTAGTTTCCCTTTTGTTTCATTGAGTATATTTCTTGACCACTTTCTTGTACTTCCTTCCATGCTGAATGANTAACTAGATGGAAACATCTAGTGATGTTTTGATTTGTAGTTTCCCTTTTGTTTCATTGAGTATATTTCTTGACCACNTTTCGGCATGTAACTAGATGGAAACATCTTGTGATGTTTTGATTTGTAGTTTCCCTTTTGTTTCATTGAGTATATTTCTTGACCACTTTCTTGTACTTCCTTCCATGCTGAATGAAAATTTTCGTTTCCTTTTAAAATGTAGTTCAATCTGAGTGTCAGAACTGATATTATTATCGTGTTATAGGACTTCGAATAGGAAGACAAAATGCATTTGTCCTTCTCACCACCATTTGATCATAATAATGTTACTTTAGTTGCAATTTAAATATAGCACTGGACATGAATGTTTTTTTCCTTTCTTCCTCCACTACCAATTCTTCCAGTTGTTGCATAACTTAGCATTTCATTCAATTGTTTTTTCTTTCAATGGTCTTCTTGATGCAGTTTAATATTTAAAAGTTATTGGGATGGTGTGAAAGAGTTTAAGTAGTTGAGGGAGCAATGTGAAAAGATTAATAGTTTAAAGAGCAAAATGAAATCGAGTCCATAATTTGGAAGTTAAAGTGTAATTTTTCCCATAAGGAAATACAACTACAAATTTTCTCTCTGTTTTCTTCTCTTTCCCCTTCTTAATTTCTCTCCCTCTTGTCTATTATCCTGACGAAGGACGATTTAAATCAAGGAAGACCTCCGGGGACACAATTGGCCTCCCCGTACGCAATGAAATTACGTAATCCCCAATAAGGTACATGAGTGTGTCCCCATGTGTCCGTCCATGCCTAAGGTAATTTACTGTGTATGATTGGGCATTCTTGTCTTCTGGCTCATCGTACACAAGATGGATTCCGACCTCCTTTACGTCCAAACCAATCGTTGCAATTGAAACACTCACTTCATCCCGAGGTTCAAACTCAAACCTAAGCTCCCAATGACTTAACCACATCATATATTCCTCTGGTTTTGGAATTCTACAAAACATTAGTCTATAGACAACCATACAATTCTCGGCTATTCCTTCATGAATTGTGATAAAAAAAAAATTAGGTTAAACAACTTCTGGGCTAGGAAGAAGGACAAATCACCTCTCAATAGCATGCAGATATATTTATAGTAAAGTATTTGTACAAGCCAATGTGGATTAAGTTTCCTTCAAACCGACTTAATTTCCTTCATGGATTAATCCAAAATAGCCAAGGATCGATCCATGGAAAGTAGTCTTCAAATCAACAACAAACAAGCAAGGATTGATTCCCATTAAGTAGGGATCGATCCTTACATAATTGTCATGTTTTTTGGATATCTCCGTGGATCATGCTTCATGGTCCCTTCTCACTTTCTATCCAAACTTTAATCTTCTCGTGGATCAATCCCTTTCAACTCTCTAGTATTTTTTTTTCTATGTTTTGTATGCAACATATATATATGTAGAACCTATGAATATATTATAATTATTAATTATTATTTGTTCTATAAATAAATATTTTATCTTTGATCAATTTAATTTATACTCATGTTAAGGGGTACAATTATCTTTTAGATCCTTAACTCCTTAACCATCTTCTCAAACCCACCCCCTCCTTAGGTTTGACGAAACTCATGATCATGGGTTTAATTTTCGGGCTAACTAAGGATCAAGTTTGAAAATTCGAGACTGAATTTTTCATACAAACATAAAATTTGGGGGTTATTTGGACTATTTTTTCCAAACTCTTCTTGCCAAACCCCTCCTCATACCCGTTTACCAAACAGCCACTAAGTTGAAATGAAACACCAACATACCACAAAAAGAATCACATACGTCTATTTAATATTATAGTTAGAAAGTTAAATTTTCATCTTACAAAAGCAAAATAAAAGTTAAAATTGATCTAATTTTTATCTACTTTAATTCAACGGTATAAAATTCATATCAATTTTTTTTTCTTTCAAAAACATCATTTTTTACACTAAATGTCAGATAACTCAATCAACACATTCCTCAATACCAAACAATCTCATCAATCTACGTTTGCCTCTACTTTCTTTTTCTTTATTTTAATTTTAAATTACATAATTTTAAAATAAATTAATATTTAAAATATAAATATTACAAAATTAATATTTAATTTTTAGTATTGCATAGTGTCTTTAAACAAATAGTTATTGGTAGTATATACATAAGAGTAAAAGTGAAAGCACGGTAGAAAGTGAGAAAAAAAAAAAANTTTAAAATATAAATATTACAAAATTAATATTTAATTTTTAGTATTGCATAGTGTCTTTAAACAAAGAGTTATTGCTAGTATATACATAAGAGTAAAAGTGAAAGCACGGTAGAAAGTGAGAAAAAAAAAAAAGAAACAATTTGATATATCAATAACTAAAATATAAGCCCATTAAGCCTGCTTGATTGGAATCCTATGGGCTGCCCTCTTTGGGACAGGCTAGTAGGCTTGGTCCATTGACTAGTCAGTGGCCCAGAAACTCGGTCCAGAGTGGCCACGAGGATTTGGTTGATGCATATCTCCTGCACGGTCAGACATTTTACCGACCCTCTGATGTAGCTCAGTTGTCCTAATTAAAGTTAGGTGTGCGGGGCTTTGCATTTGCCCATTCTTAGTTTATATTCCATCTTCAGACAATCCCTGTGGTACGAAAACTACAATTTTAACTTATGCACCCACGTGTTTTTTTTTTTTTTGGGGGTGGAGAGAGAGAAAGAGAGTACTTGGAGAGGGAGTTTCTTTCTTGTAGCCGCCAACGGATTGAACAATTCCACCAGAGTGCTTCCGAGGGATTCTATATTGGACAACCCCAAATTTTTGATAATTTCTGCATTGCAGGGTTCTAACTTAAAATGACCTTGCATACTAGATTCTTGCATTTGTTTATGTCAAAATTGGGTGGGAAAGCCGAAGATGATGCATAGGTTATTTTCTCCAATGATGTGCAATTGCTAGCAACCAATAACTTCATAGGGGGTAGTCCTGCAAGTGTTTGCAGCCTCGAACAGGAATCTACACTCAAGGCAAGGAGACTGTTAACACCTCTGACACAATCTAATAGGCAACAAATTGGATTTTAGTTTAGATTTACTGTGCTCTACAAGGGTAGGCCACTAAAATTATTGGGAAAATCACCATTAGATAGATTGCATCCTGTAAGACTTAATATTACTATTGAATGTGACAAACTAGCCTTCAAAACTTCTGGATGACGTCTTGGTTTTGATCTCCCAAAGCACATGAATGAATGCCATGGCTTAATCTCTCTGGCGGTTGACGTTGATAGGCTTAGGTCCATTTCGTTAGCATGAAACACTTTAAGTGATTTCAGCACTTATAGCACCAATGACAAGTCTTCAAGAATTGAGCAGTCTTGAAATGTTTAATGTTTCGAGAGATCTTAGCATGCCAAAATTTCTTGGAAACTTCTTTAGATTTTTGCAGTCTTTTAAATTCAAGAAAACAAGTTTCCCAAGATTTTCAATTGATTCATGAAGCTCAATCAGATTTATGCTCCCATTTAGCACCAATCTCTCAATACTGGGGAGCCCTGAGAAATCAGGGGTTTTGGTGAGTCCTTGATAGTGTCTGAGATCAAGGATTTTTAATAATCCTAGAGACTGAAAAAATTAAAAAGCAAGGAAGCTAATGTCAAAGAGATGAAAATATGGGAACCCTCAAAATAGAATTTAATAAATGATGGATCCATATAGTACCTTGGCTCCTTTCCAATGGCGCATTTCAATGGCTACCAGGTTCTCCATAGGCAAATCATTGGGCATAGATTTAAAAGGAAATCTGTGCCAACATAACCATCTTAAGTTCTTAGGAAAGTTTTTGTAGCCCCCAATAAGCTGTACATAGTTGATTTGTAGCAATCTTAATTGGTGCATTCTTGTGAATGCATCAGTTTCCAAGCTGGCCTCATTTGAATTGTTAATATTAAAGAATGACATGGCACGCTTATCTGCCTCGTGCATCCTCATATTGAGTGCAACGCCTTCGATTGTCTCAGTGCCCTAATTACATAAGCAACAAGATTGCTAGCATATGGTAATAAACATGAATATAAACTTACAAGAAGTTATATTCTAACAGATTTTTCTTTCAGTACTTCGAAGGAATCTTGTAATACCACAATCTACTATGCTTGCCAAGNGAGCATCCTCATATTGAGTGCAACGCCTTCGATTGTCTCAGTGCCCTAATTCCATAAAACAATTCATGAGCAACAAGATTGCTAGCATATGGTAATAAACATGAATATAAACTTACAAGAAGTTATATTCTAACAGATTTTTCTTTCAGTACTTCGAAGGAATCTTGTAATACCACAATCTACTATGCTTGCCAAGATACTTACGTGNTTATATTCTAACAGATTTTTCTTTCAGTACTTCGAAGGAATCTTGTAATACCACAATCTACTATGCTTGCCAAGATTCTTACGTGATTGTTGGCGAATAATTTCTCTCCCCATCTTCTGAATCAATTTATGCATCATCAACTCTTTATGCCGGTTTATTGTTAAGAGACATATATCCATAAGATTTTCAATCCCTACTATCGTGAAGTACTTACATGCATCTAGTATAGTAACTACATAAGCCTTGTCCATTCCGACAAAGAAACAAGCAATCTCAAGGAAAAATCTTTGTCATGGTCATCTTCTAAACACTCGTAACTGGTTTTAAGTTTATCCTGGATTTTTCCATCATGAATTGCTTCGAATTTCATTAATTCACTCCTCCATAAACCGAGACTTCTGCCACGTAGAGAAGAACCTAAAACTTGAAAAGTCACAGGTAGCCCTTCACAGTGGTGTACGACCTGTTTAGGATATTCCATGTAAGCTGCAATGGGATGGTCTTGCCCAAAAGCATGCCAACTAAAGAGCTCAAGTGACTCCTCATCATTCATTGTCTCAACATTACATATCTCAACTTCAAAACTCTTCAGCAACTGCATGTTTGTGGTTGTTATGATAATCTTACTTCCGGGATGAAACCACTTCAGCATTGTAAGAATTGCATCTAGTTGATCTTTTTGGTCCACATCATCTAAAACAAGAAGAACCTTACGGCAAAATATGATGTCCCTTAACTCAATGATCCCTTCATGAACATTTCTTATTTTTCTCTTTCTTCCCTTGAGAATATCTGAAACCAGTTGCCTTTGCAGTCGAACCAGACCATCAGGTTGTTTGGAGGTTTCTCTGATATTTGCAAGAAAGCTGCTACCTTCAAATTTATCATAGTTCAAATCAAAAGCGTATTGGGCAATAGTTGTCTTGCCTATTCCACTTATCCCACAGATTGACATGATGCCAACATCAGTAGACCCATTTTGTAACCATAAAATAACGTCTTTGGCTCGAGAATCAATTCCAGTTAGGTAAGGTGCAACAATTAGGACTTTGCGAGTAACTTTATCCTCAATAACTTTAACAATTTTCTCAATGAACTTTGCCTCATACCTACACATCGTCATAAAGTGAAACAATTAACCAAAATATGCATGTCAGAAACTAGAAATAAATTACATCAACTTGAGCAGGCTGCAAACAAGTAAGATTTCATCTGGTAAAAAACTTTGATGAATTCTAATTTCTAGTTGAACGAGTTGGTTTTAAAAGTATAACAGTCTTCCTGAGAAATAATAACAGTCCCAAAAAATTTCTACTTGTAGTTTCATGCCATCTACTTGCCTTTTTATCTTTTTACTAAAGTATTTGAGCACTTTATTTGATGATCAGGACTGCATAGTTTCTGTGAGCCTGATAACGATGTCTTACTTCTGTGACTAATTTCTAATTTTTTCGTCTAAGTCTTTGAAAAGTGATCTACTTCTTTAATCACAGTTTTCTGGTCAATTATATCATATATTTGTTGAGTTTGCAAAAGTATGCAAAAAATNCACGGCAAAATACGATGTCCCGTATCTCAGTGATCCCTTTATGAACATTTCTTATTCTTCTCTTTCTTCGCTCGAGAATATCTGAAACCCGTTGCCTTTGCTGTTGAACCAAACCATCAGGTTGTTTGGAGGTTTATCTGATATTTGCAAGAAAGCTGCTACTTTCAAATCTGTCATAATTCAAATAAAAAACGTACTAGGCAATAGCTGTCTTTCCTATTCCACTTATCCCACAGATTGCCATAATGCCATGTAGACCCATTTTGTAACCCTAAAATAATGTCTTTAGCTCGAGAATCAATTCCAGGTAGGTAGGGTGCAACAATTAGGAATTTGCGAGTTACTTTATCCTCAATAACTTCAACAATTTTCTCAATGAACTTTGTCTGATACCTACACATTGTCATAAAGAGAAACAATTAACTAAAATATGCATGTCAAAAACTAGAAATAAATTACATCAACTTGAGCAGGCTGCTAACAAGTAAGACTTCATCTGGTAAAAAACTTTGATGAATTCTAATTTCTAGTTGAACGAGTTGGTTTTAAAAGTCTGACAGTCTTCCTGAGAAATAATAACAGTCCCAAAAAATTTCTACTTGTAGTTTCATGCCATCTACTTGCCTTTTTATCATTTTACTAAATTATTTGAGCACTTTATTTGATGATCAGGACTGCATAATTTCTGTGAGCCTGATAACAACACATTCTTCAATGTCTTACTTCTGTGACTAATTTCTAATTTTTTAGTCTAAGTCTTTGAAAAATGATCTACTACTTTTTTCTAGTCAATTATATCATATATTTGTTGAGTTTGCAAAAGTATGCAAAAAATCCCAATATTTTAACCAAGGCAAAATTTGTTACAGTTCAATAGTTATCTCTTGCAATCTTACGCACACCTCGAATAATCTCCTCTCTGGTTTATTTAAAGACAGATCATCTATGCTGGAACTTGAGTATTTATGAGAGATTCAAGTCTGACCCAAATAATTGTCAAAATTCGAATTTCTCATTCTTATTACTATTTAAACTACTCTGGTCGACTTTTGAAGCTCCAAAGGTCAAGCAAATTACTGTACTGTACTGCCCATAAATGTCATAAAAAGAAATGTTCATCCTGTATGACCACAGTGGGCATTTTAAGCAACTTATTTTTGGGAAATACTGCAAATATGTTAAAAACTATTGTTTTTTGTTGTTACTTTTGGTATGCCTTTTATTTGGTTATATCTACAGGTTGTTTGAATTTGCCTCTTACAATTCTGCTTGTTTTGGAATACAAAAACAAGGATGTGCGTGAGAAGTGAAGAGAGAGAATCATATCTGTTATTACTTCTCAAAACACTTCTAAAATTTTCAACACAGAGAAAAAGGATTTGTAGGCAATTACCCATCAGCTTCATTTTTTAAGACCGTCCCTCCAAGATCTGCAGCTTCTTTAAGTGCTTCCCTCCATTCCTTGACCTTGTCCATCCACTCCTTTTTCTTTTCTTCCTCACTTTCTGCCTCAATCCTCTCTTCGTGTCTAGCAAATCCTTCCGCAAAATCCCCCGTCTGTTTCCTAACATGGCTCGGTTCCACATCATAGAAGACAGGTAGAACAAAATATCCTGAGTTCCTCCTGCGATTGAGGATCATCACCACTTCATCAAGGCACCATCTGGAAGAAGCATAGTCTTTTGAGAAGACAACTATTGAACTCCTTGACTGTTGGATTGCTCTTTCCAGTTCTGTACTAATGATTTCTCCCCTCTCTGCGTCGTCTTCATCTTTGAACGTGCGGAAACCTGCTTTCACCAAAGCTGTGTAGAGGTGGTCGGTAAAGGTTGTCCGAGTGTCTTCCCCTCTAAAACTCAAGAACACATGATAGCTACATGGAGGCGTAGAAGAGGAGGCTTCTTGAGCTCCCACAACAGCCATCGAACAAAGCTCTTTGTAGATCTCAAATCAGTTCTTGCTGGTGTCTCCCAAATGGAAACCCACTGGTCTCTTTCTCTCTCTCTCTCTCTCTCTCCGAGTAATTGGGATTTCTTGCAGCTTGTCGCAAATTATGAGTAATGATAGATTGTTCAAATTTTGAAATTAAATTTAGATCTCAAATGACATGACAGTTAGTTATTGAAAGTTTTTATTGAGTCGCAAATGACATGACATCAATTAAAGAAGTCTAAATTAACTGTCATGTCATTTGAGTTTTAAATTTGATCCTAAAATTTGATCAGTCTAGCATTATTACTGTTTTCCATCTTGTTAGGTTAAATAGAAAGGTCTGGCTTTTACTGCCCTGTAGGTCCATATATCTCTTTCACATCGTTGCCTTTCATTAAATTGTAACATGATAACTTTGAAGAGTGAGGGTATTTTCCAGTCTAAATATTGAAAATGGAGAAATGGATCTCTTCATTAATTTTTTGGGAACATTATCTCCTCCAAAAGGAACATACAACCTAATGATTGGTCATTTTCTAAAGATTAAGACCCAGAAGATCAAAATAAAAAAACGAGCTTTTGTTTAGCAATTATCGGCCAAATAATGGTCTGGATAGAAAAGAGCCCAAAAACATGAGCACAGAGCTCTATATCTTGCCCTATGATTATTTATATGTTAATTGATTACTTAAATTCTGATTTTAATTAGTTTTTGCCTTTTGGTTTGAATTATGTGAAATCTTCCTGTTATGGATTACACTTCGGATCGGATCAAATAGTTTCGAATGATTGGCCTGTTTATGTTAAAATGGTTATTTAATTTTGTTATTTATGCTCCTTATGAGTTGCTTGTTAAAAATTTGATGGTAAATCATTAAATTTGTGTGTAACTAGAACAGTTAAGTTTTTAATAGTTATGGATAAATTTCTGAAAAGAAAATCACCTACATCCTGCTCAAGAAATAAACTGATGATTGAGGTAGTGATGTACAACATCGTTCTAATTCTTCTAAGAGCATATTCAATTCTTATTTGTTTTTAAACCCAAATTTAAATTTTGGGAAATTTTTTTTAAAAATCTTCTTCAATACTAAATTCATACACATATCAAGTGAACGGAGAAAAAATTAGGGGCTAAATTTTTTTATTATATCATGATAAAATTAAGTTTGCCCCCCTAGGAGAAGTCCTGGCTCCGCCCTTGGCTAAAGATTGTTCATTTGGTTTTGCTGAAAGCCTAGAGTTGAGTTCATTAGAATGCCTTTTGGTTTGACTATTTGATTTTAATGCATGCGCTTGGGTTACTTTTTCTTGTAGTGGTACCATAACTCCTATCTGGCTTTTTAAAGTAGGCAAAATTTTAGTCACACATTTTCTAGTATCAAAATCATTATTGACACTCGGTTTAGTTTATATTTAAATATTATTGACACTCCTGCTATTAAATCATTATTTATAATAAAAATAAATTATCTCTCAAACAATCTTTTTACATAAAATTCGATTAAAATTTGTGTTAATTTAAATTTATTTTTTTATATATTAAAATTCGAGCTAAATAAATTTTTTTTTCTATATACTAAAATTTGAATTGATTAAAATTTATTTTTTTACGCATTAAAATTTGAGCCCATTAAAAGTCTTTTATTGTTAAAATTCGAGTCAATTTAAGCTCTACTTGAGCTGTTAACCCCAATTAAAATTTGTTTTGAATCGATTAAAATTTATATTTTTTTATTTATTAAAATTCAATTTAAGTTGATTAAAATTTATTTTTTACGTATTAAAATTTGACTCAATTAAAATTTATATTTTTTTATGTATCAAAAATCGGGTCGATTAAAATTTAATACTAGTTGATTAAAATTTGATTTGAGTCTCAAATAAAATTTTAATATGTAAGAAAATATAATTTTTAATCAACTTAAGTTTTAATATATAAAAAATAAATTTTAATTAACTTGAATCAAATTTTAATCGGTCTGAATTTTAATATATAAAAAATTTTAAAAAATAAAGGAGGTCTCATTGAAGAATGTCTATATAGAGGGGGGTATGGATGAAATTTTTCTTAAAATATATCATGAACAATTTAGTAAAATTATATTATAATTAACATTTTTAATCTAACAAATGATGTCAATAAACATTTAGAAAAATATAAGAGGTGTCTTTAAACATATGATAAAATAGAAGGAGTGTAGCTGAAATTTTCCTTTCAAAGCATTATGCTAAAATGCACGTGTAGCCCTGCGAAAAGACCACCACCCGCTTATTATTATTATTGGTATTATTATTTATAAAGCTGGGATTATGAATCTTCAGCTTTAACCATCCAATATATATAAATTTGCGAAATCATAATCGGCGGTGAATTCAAAAATCAAACACCCTAATGTAATTGAAAATCTAATAAACTCGGTATTTAAATTGGAAAAATTTAAGAAGAAAATCAAGAATTTTTTAAAAACTTTATTTTTATTCTTACAATCTCTAAGAATGTATTCGGATGAGATAGTTGGACTGGATTGAAGATTTAAAAAATATCATTTCTTATACAACTCAAACCCACCTATAATTAAACTGGTTATGATCTAATGATTATATCATATTATTTCTAGTGTTTCAATAACACATAAGCACTTCTGTAAGATCCATGGAAAAAGGTGATGAAATATGGTACCATTGATTGTTTTGTCTCTAACTTATCCAATCCAACACCATGTTTGGTTTATAAATTAATTTTTGACCAATTTCAAACAATTTTTTTTTAAAAATGGCAGATCAAATTTTTTTTTTTTTTTAATGTAATCAAACCTTCAATATCTTGATATTCTAGGACCCCTTACATGGAAATGTTTCCGGTGGATAGGGGGATAAAAATCAAGTTAGCTACACAAGTGTGTTTGAGATGACTTATGAAATTTAAAAAATATTTTGTAAATAATTTTTTATCAAAAGTGTTTATAAGAAAAATACTTTTATTAAATAAGTATTGTTTGAATATTCAAAATTTAAAATACTTAATTAATGTATCTTATAAAAAATACATTTGGATGTGAAAATACTTGTTTGTGTTATAATTGTTAATAGTATTGAATGCACATATACGAACACATATAATGATGCACAAAAAAAATATCATACACAAAAATATCATATTAATAAAGGTATCATACGAAAACACTATATAGTTATCTCAATGACATACTAAAGTCGCAAAACATATGTTAACAATATTCTCCTCAAAAACAGTTTAGTTTACATTGCATTTCTCCTCTAACTCCACGTCTGCATTAGCATATCTTGCAAATAATACGTCTCTGATGCCATGAATTCTTATGTAATTGTGGCAAGTCATGCAAGCAACAACAATAAACATTTGCTTAGTGAAATCAAAACTGGGCATTTACTGTAAAATTAAAAATCTTTTCTTTCATACTACAAAACATCGTTCAATAACATTTTTTAATGAAGAATGTGCATGATTGAATAACTCCTTCCCATGAGGTCTTCCCCTTCTACGAAATTCGGGTAGATGATATTTCGTATCCTTATAAGGAGTTAGATAATCATCCATATTGGAGAAAGCCAACATCTACCACATAATATTTTTCTAAAAAAAACAACAAAATCATTAGTTATTCTATGTAGTTAAGAATGCAAAAAAATTTAATCAACGCATTCTTTACTCATACTTGGAGGTGGTTTTGGAAAGTTTAAATGCTTGTTAGGAATGAAATGTAGTAGTACTTTGGCGTCATGAGCCGTTCCTTCTCACATAGCATTGACAAATGTGAAAACCATGTTAAAAGAACATGCTGCCAAGACAATTTGCGTGCATGCTATCTTGCTACCTCTAAAAAGAATCTGTTTTGAAGTAGGATCATGATCGCTAACATGTGTGTCATCAATTGCCCCAATACAATCTTTGAAATATGGATAGTATTTAGGATTCAATTTGATCTCTTGAGGAATGCAATTGAAATTTTGATGAGGCTTGATGATTCCCATTGAAAGTTTGGTCATCCCTAATAAAACATCATTGAAATGTCAACTTATTGTCTCTCCAAAATGTTGAAATCGCTCTTGCATCATTCTATTTTGCTCATTGTGATCAATAGTGATTAAAAATATAGTCAGCTTCTCTTGACATGATACATTTCTACTATCACACAACAAGTTCTTTTCTTTCATTAACTTGCACAATGAAATAAACACATAATTTTCCATTCGAAATTGTTCAATGGATACACAATCATGGCCATTAAGAATCTCTCTAACACATATTAATGACCGGTTAGGGCAGAAGTCCTATATGGCATTTTACTCTTGCGCATTGCAACCCGTTTTTTCAAAAGTTGTATGGCAAGTATGGTAAGGCACATAGTTTTCAGATTCATTCTATACAACACATACAAAGCAAAGGAAAAAAAATATAATCATTGACATTTAGATAAATTCTAGTAGCACATGTCTATCCAAGAGTCCAACAAATACATCAATATAATAAAAATTTAAAAGTCATCAAAATAAAAGCTCAAGTATTACCATTATAGTAAAACTTAGTGTTCAAATAAACTCAAGTAACCAAATAGTCATAGTAAAGAGCAGTGTTTAAAACAAATAAAACATTTGAAACTTCACTTAAAAAGAAAGCACCTAAACAAGTCTACAATAGAAAGAAAACATCTAAATTTGAAAAAACACCCTACTAACTAGTGTTCCCTCCATTCCTCATATACTCTAACCATGTAGCTCGAACACCAGGCAAATTCATCCATGTTTCCCTATTGATAACATCTCGAAAAAGAACAAGAGCATGCCAATACAACGGGCTACCATATGGAACAAGATCATGCATTTTGTGAAGCTCTTGCATGCATTCCTTGACTGTGGACAATATTGGTGTAACAATGCTATGTATTGTCTTGCACAACTCTGATAGTTGTTTGTCCAATTGTTCTCTCCCATGCACTTTTCGACTGCGCTTTGAAGATGTAGACCCATCACATCCGTGATGTATCTGACCATCTGAGTTACTACCTTCCTCTCTTGTTGGTTCGACTTTATTGGGAATCTGACTTTCACAAGGTGTGTCCAAATCTAAGTTATAATAGTCACCACCACTGTTTCTAAGAGCAAATGCAGGGTGGGTTCCTTGTGTAGTAGTCCATGAATGTTCCCTGGTTGCGGTTGTACCTCCAAAAACTCTATCTACTATGTCAGCCAATGAGGGTAATTTCCTATGAAATACTTTGCAATTGGGGTTTCCCTGTGGCAAAGAAAAAAATCATGACCATAAATTTAAACAATTAACTCCTGCAATATTTAAATTGACTTAATTAGATGTTACCTCAACAAATATATTCCATGTTTGGTCATCACACAAGACATTTTCATACATCCTTAGTAATAGTAAAGTGATTATTCAATTGTTTATTGTCATACATGACATTTTCCTTTGCTACATACACATTTATAATATTCTTCCAACCTCGCTTGTTAAAGCTAGTAGTGGGCCGATTCTCTTTACCCACCTCTTTAACACATTACTCAAAAAAAATTTTATGTCTCTCCACAGTCTAGTTTGTTTTGTCTTTGTCATTCCTATAACTACTATAAACCATCTAAAGTAACATCACAAAATATATAAGTTATTAACACAATGCGTATAATAATAACTAAACTGAACAAAACCTTGTATAAATTTTATACATATTTTCTTCTACAACATGGGCATGATAGTACGTAATATGATGATGAAGTTAGCATGGGCAGAAAGAATTAAATAGCAGAACTAGCACTATAAAGTTTTATGTATAAGGGGCAAAAATGAGATACCATCCTAGTTTTATGTATAAGGGGCAAAAATGAGTGATACCATGGAGGGTGGTAGCAACCTAGAATCAGCACAAAAATAATCAAAATTTGAATATATATGTTATTGTGGTATGAATATCAAAAGAATATCATGTGATGAACATTACATAGTCAACTATTTATAGTAAGTATTTTGCTAATTATATATTGTTGGGCATTCTTTGGCAGAAAAGTGAAAAATAAAAATCAGATAGAACATGGTGGGTGCGGGGTAGCAGTTGGATGTAAGAGACATGAAACGAAGTGAGAAGTGTGCATACCATGTGCATTTTCTATTGCTAGACAATAAATAGATGTTTCTTACTTTGTTTAGAGTAGCATGGTTGTTCGATCTTTAGGGTGGTTCAGTGGTTGAGCCTGTCTTTTGATAACTCAAAGGTTTCAAGTTCAATTCTTTTCACATCTCCTAAGGGCTAGTTATCCTTGCCCCTTTGGAGGCATGCTCTAGAACAGCTCAACTGACAGTAGTCAACTGCTGAGTTCGAGAAAATAGTTGACAAAACTCATGGATAGCTTATAACTTAAAAAAAAAAGAATAACATGGTTGTTTTATTGACTCTCATTTTGCCTTTCTATTCTCATTAAATGTTCTTAGAGTCTCTACTGTTTAACAAGCCCCAAACAGAGGTGACACCTCAATGATAGAATGCCACAGCATATGAAACTTGCATTTACCACGATTTTACCAATAATAAGTATTTGTGATAAAAGAAAGGAAACTCACCCAACCTATCAAAATGAGGTAAAAATAAAATAGGGAAGTCATAGCAATCAAAAGATGTTAGACATCAGTTCGGCATGTAGAAATGGTCTCAGTAACTACCTGGAAATATTGTATGTGGATAAGCTTTGTCAATATTTACTTTTTAACATGAAATGGTCTCATCCAGGATTCTAATTGTAACTTGGAAAATTGGAATACAAGTAAAAGTAATGACAGTTTCTCCAATAATAGAAACCGACAAAAATTGTATAAATCCAGAAGCCAAGACTCTTCCTCTGGCACATTCAAACTAAACAGAAAATAAAACAGATTTGTACAAGAACCCTTTAGGCACAGAGTTGAACAATCGAAATGAGTGGACTCACACACAAGCACAAATCAAATATAAATTTTCTAAGAGACATTTTATCAAACAGTTTATAGGAATGAGCTCTCCATTCGTAACAATAATATAACAGTTTATTTAGTAGAAATTTATGTTCCCAAAAGAATAAATAGAGATGAATAGAGAGAGATAGAGACAAATCTATCATATATGTTCCACAAAATATACAAATCCAAGAAAAATCAGACAAAATAGAAGTTGAAAGAAAACATGAGAGTTCATACTTGTTCGAAGTAGACTGGGTCAGATCTCCAACAACTAGAAGAACNAGAGATGAATAGAGAGAGATAGAGACAAATCTATCATATATGTTCCACAAAATATACAAATCCAAGAAAAATCAGAGGAAATAGAAGTTGAAAGAAAACATGAGAGTTCATACTTATTCGAAGTAGACTGGGTCAGATCTCCAACAACTAGAAGAATGGAGAGAGAAGGGCGTGTCAAGATATCGCCAGTGATCGCCTAACTCTCCGGCATCATCCTCGTCGATGGTCACCGAAATGGAAGAAGAGCTGTTGACAGACCATGAGATATCCTCGTCGATGGTCTCCAAAATGGAAGGAGAGCTGATGACAGACCATAAGATGAGATGAGTTATAGAGAGAGAGAGAGAGACGGGTTGGGAGAAATAAAAAATGAGATAGAAGAGGTTGGGCTTAAAAGATTTTGAATAAGTAAAAAACCTTATTTTTTAACTTTTATTTTTAACAAGAAGAAACTTCTTTATCAGTCAATTTAGCTACGAGCAAGCTTTCCGATCTCTTCGTGTAGGGAGATTGCTACTTCTAATATTCCCGTACCTCGTATGTGGAAATAGGTCCCTAAAACATTGATCTTCCTCTAATTCATATAATTCTAATGTTGATCTAGGTCTGAGCATATGGGCATCCTTATCTTGCACAAGTATCAGCTCGAGCCCCTTTATCTCCAAACCTGGCATCGAAATCCGATAATTCAGTTGATCCTTTGGGTTTGAACTGACCGAGGTCTCAATGACATAACCACATCATATATTCATCTGGTTCANTTGGAGCAGATGGATGTAAAGACAGCTTTCCTTCATGGCGACTTGGAGGAACGGATATACATGGTATAGCCAGAAGGGTTCAGTCTCCCTAGAGAGGAACATTTGGTCGGTAATTTGAAGAAATCACTTTATGGGCTGAAGCAGTCTCCAAGGCAGTGGTACAAACGATTTGACTCTTACATGATCCGAATTGGCTACAAAAGGTGTGAGTATGATTGTTGTGTCTATGTAAAAAGGCTTGATGATGATTCATTTATTTTTCTGTTACTTTATGTGGATGATATGTTGATTGCTGCCAAGAGTATGAGTGAGGTCAACAAGTTGAAGACTTTGTTGAGTAGAGAATTTGACATGAAGGATTTGGGTGCGGCCAAGAAGATTCTTGGGATGGAGATTCGCAGGGACAGAGCTTCCAGGAGATTATGGCTATCTCAGCATAGCTATGTTGAGAAGGTGTTGGACAGGTTCAGCATGAGTTATGCAAAATCAGTAAGTACACCTTTGGCGAATCATTTCAGATTGTCTACCGCTCAGTGCCCGAAGACAGATGATGAAGTTCATGACATGTCAAAGGTCCCATATGCTAGTGCAGTGGGGTGTTTGATGTATGCTATGGTTTGTACAAGACCAGATTTGGCACAAGCTGTCAGCGTGGTTAGCAAGTTTCTTTCAAATCCGGGTCGACAGCATTGGGATGCAGTCAAGTGGATTTTCAGATACTTGAGGGGCACTACAGACTATGGCATCAGGTTTAGCAGACAACAGAGTGACCCTTCAGTTATGGGATATGTGGATGCAGACTATGCAGGGGACTTGGATGACAGGAGGTCTACCACAGGTTATGTGTTTACTCTTGTGGGAGGACCTATTTGTTGGAAGTCCATGGTACAGCCTATAATTGCACTATCTACTACTGAGTCAGAGTATATGGCAGTAGCTGAGGCTGCCAAAGAGGCTTTGTGGCTTACAGGTTTAGTCAAGGAGCTGGGTGCCCAGCAAGGTGGAGTTCAATTGCATTGTGACAGTCAGAGTGCCATTTATTTGGCAAAGAACCAGGTGTATCATGCGAGGACCAAACATATAGATGTGAGGTTTCATAAGATCAGGGAACTGGTTTCTTCTGGTGAACTATTACTTGAGAAAGTTCACACTTCTGAGAATGCAGCAGACATGTTGACAAAGCCTGTTACTACAGACAAGTTCAAGCACTGCTTGGACTTGATTAATGTCTCTAGTTGCTAGATGGGAGATGCCTCAACTCAGTGTCCCCGGTGGAGTTGCCGAATACATGTCCTCTTTTTTTTTTCTTCTAAGGGGTGAATATTTGCCAAGGTGGAGATTGTTAGAGTATGTGTGGCTCATATTTGCTGTGTGCATAATGACAAGGAGGTATTTTTGTAAATACGTCCATATTAGGGTTATATAAATACTTAAGATGTAACCCTACTTCAATTAATGGAAAAGAACGGCCGCTCGCTCTTGTGGATGTAGGCACATTGCTGAACAACGTAAATCTCTGTGTGTTATTTTCTCATGTTTTCTAAATTATTTGATTCTTTACTATTTATCATAATTGCTGCACGATCACAACAACATACCTCGTACATGGAAAACGATCTGGTATCTCGAATGTTGATTCAAGTGTGAACATACAGTCATCCTTTTCTTGCACAAGCTTCAGCTCGAGCCCCTTGACCTCCAAATTGTGCATTGAAATCGAATAATTCAGTTGACCGTTAGGTGTGAATTGACAAAGGTCCGAATGACTTAACGACATCATATATTCATCTGGTTCGGAAAGCCCAAAATATACTGGCATGTACACCGGCCATCTGCTTGTTGCTATCACTGTCCGGTGAGTTGTTGTTGCTCTCATTAGTGATTACCATTCTACGATGCAACAAGTTTCCTCTCCTGATCGCATACACATAGCGTACTATCAACCTGTGAGCCCTGAGACCAAGATCTGAATGGATAGTACCCATTATTTTTTTTTTGGTGGACCCTGAAAATAAATTTAGGCTACTACCCGGAACAATTCTCGTAGGTAGAAATATGTTGAATACCTTGCCTTGGGACAACCCCTGTGCCATGAAAATTTCAAATTTCAGTACTACATGTGCGCCCAAGACAGAGAGAGAACCTGGGAGGGAAGCTTCTTTTTTGCCAACAAGCCGCGATCGAACAATTCCACCCCAGTGCTTTGGATGGATTTTATGTTGGGCAACCCAAAAAGATCCATAATTTCTGCATCAATGTTTGCTAGGGGTACTACCTTAAACCAGCCTTGCATCTCTACTAAATTGATGCCGCCCTTAATCGGAGATTGGAGGTGAGACGTGTGTAATTTTTTCCAACGATGTGCAATTTTAAGTATCTAAGATCCGTATACTAGGGGTAAGTCCTGTAAGTGCGTTCAGTCGTGTGCAAGAACGTACTTCAAGGCAAATGAGACTCCTAAGATCTTTGACAAAATCCGGCAAGGTAAAAATTGGATTATTGCTTAGATCTAGGACCGTCAACAAGGGTAGGCTCCCAAAACCATTAGGAAAATTACCATCAGACAGATTGCAACCTTCAAGACTTAACCTTACTAATGAACACGGCAGAATAGTCTTTGACAATTCAAGATGACTTCTTAATGCTTATCTCCTAAACCACATGTGTGAATGCCAAGGCTTAATCTCTGTGGTAGTAGACGACGACACACTTGGGTCCATTTCATTAGCTTTCAACACTATAAGTGATTTCATCTCTCTCAGCTCCAATGGAAACTCCTCACGAATTTAAGCAACCAAAAATAGTTAATTTTTCAAGAGATGTAGGCATGACAATATTTCTTGGAAACTTCTTCAGTTTTTTACAGTCTTTCATATTCAAGAGAATAAGGCTGCCAAGATTTTCAATTGATTCATGAACATCAACCAAATTAACACAACTTTATAGTATCAACCTCTCAAGATTGGGAAGCCCTGAGAAGTCGGGGGTTTTAGTAAGTCCATGGCAATACCTGAGGTCAAAGAATTTCAAAAGCCAAAGAGGCTGTGAAAAAGAAAGAAATGAGAAAACTAATGTTAGAGATGTGAAAACAATAGAAACCGACCAAAAATAAGAGATAAAAAGAGTATCACGATGGATCAGTATCATACCTTAGTTCCCTTCCACAAAATTTTAAGCTACTATTGCGCATGTCAATGGAAACCAGTTTATCCATGGGAAAATACTTGGCAAAAATTGCCAAGAAAATCCATACCAACACAATCATCTTAAATTCTTAGAAAACTCTTTGTAGCCTCTAATAAGTTGGACATAGTTGATCTGCAACAGTCTTAATTGGTGCATTCTTGTGAATGCATCAGTTTTCAAGATGGCCTCATTTGAATTTTTAATATTCAAGATACTCTTGGCATGCTCATCTTCCTCAAGTATCCTCATATTGAGAGCAAGACCTTCGATTGTCTCGGTGCCCTAATAATAAAAAACAATGGATGGTTAACAAGCATGCCAGCATATGGAAACACACATGAACGTACACAAGTCAGAAGTAATTTTCTTACAAATCTATCTCACAATACTTTATTGGAATCCTTGTAATCCCACAATCTACTACGTCTACCAAGATCTTTTGGTGATTTCTTGAAAATAATGTCTCTGCTCATCTGCTGAAGCAATTTATTCATCATAAACTTATTCTCGTTGTTTATGGTTAAGAGACATCTGTCCACAAGCTTCTTAATTCCACGTGGTGTGNGTTATCTTTGTTTATGGTTAAGAGACATCTGTCCACAAGCTTCTTAACTCCACGTAGTGTGTAGAAATCACATTCCTCTAGTATTGCATCGACACAGGCATTGTCCATTCCAACAAAAAAACAAGCAAGCTCAAGGAATCATGTTCATTTTGTAAAGAATCATAGCCTATTTTAATCTTATCCAAGACCCCATCTTCATAAATTGCTTTAAATTTCTTTGATACACTAGTCCATGGATCCACTTTTGGATCCTTCGCAGCACACAGGGAACGACCTAAAACCTTAAGAACCAAAGGAAGCCCTCCGCAATGTTGGACAACCCCTTTAGAGCACTCCATGAAACCTTCAGGTGGATGATTTTGCTCAAAAGCATGCCAACTAAAAAGCTCAAGTGACTCACGATCATTCATTTTTAAGGCTCTAGCAATTGCTTGTTCGTGGTTGTGATGATAATTTTACATCTCGGATGGAACCACTTATGCATTCTAAGAATTGCATCTAGTTGACCTTCATGGTCCACATCATCTAAAACCACAAGAACTCTAACAGAAAATACGAACTCCGTTATCTCCCTGATTCCTTCATCAACATCTCTTCTTTCTACCTTTATACCCTTTCGAAAATATGAAAGAAGTTTTCCTTGTAATTTAATCAAACCATCAGATGTTTTGGGAGTTTCACTTATATTTTCAAGAAAACAACTGCCTTCAAATCTATTAGAGTCCAAATCAAAAAGATATCGGGCAGTGACTGTTTTTCCAATTCCACTCATCCTGCAGATCGCCATGATGCCCAAATTTGTTGACTCATTTAACCACAAGTCAACCATTGCAGATCTATAAGTCATTCCAATAAGGTTGGGTTTAACAGTTAAGACTTTGTAAACCACATAATCATTAACCACATCAATAATTTTCTTGATGAATTTTGCCTCATGCCTGCGCATGATTTCACCGAAGTGAACTAGTAATCAAATTATCCATTTCTGAAACTAGAAATATGTTAAAAGAAAGAATATCAACCCAAAAGGCCAAAAATGTCAAACTTATTTTTTTAGACCATCTACCTTTGTTTTCCTTTTTTGATTAAAAGTTTTATTTCAACATATGATCAAAAATTACAAATACTTTTTAAAATCCAATACCTCGTTTCGATTATAGATTATCAGAACATTTTCAAAATATTCCAAACACAAGAAAAGACTATGTAAGAGATTACCCATCAGCTTCGTTCGCCAAGACCATCCCTCCGAGTTCTCCAACTTTTTGAAGTGCTTCCCCCCATTGTTTCACCTTGTCCTCCAACTCCTTTTTCTTTTTGTAGTCCCTTTCCGCCTTGACCCTGTCTTCATGTTCAGCAAATGCTTTTGCAAAATCTCCTGTCTGGTTCCTAAAATCGCTTGGATCCACATCGTAAAAGATGGGTAGAACAAAATGATCCAAGTTCGTCCTCTTACGGTTGAGGATCATGACTACTTCATCGAGACACTATCTGAAAGAAGCATAATCCTTTGAGAAGACAATTATCGAACTCTTTGACTGTGGGATTGCTTTTTCCAGTTCAGAACTAATAGGTTCTCCTCTCTTTGCCTCGTCTTCATCTCGAAAAGTTCGAAAACCTGCATTCACCAAAGCTTCGTAGAGGTGGTCGTTGAAAGTCATGCGAATTTCACCCCTCAAACTCAAGAACACATGATAAGTATATGGATCCAACACAGAAGAGGAGGCTTCTGCGGCTCCCACGGCTGCCATGTAGGGAACAAAGGCCTTGGTAGATGTCAAATAAGGTTTTGGTGGATGAAGAACAATTATGCAAGAGAGCTTCTTGNGTAGGCTTCTGCGGCTCCCACGGCTGCCATGTAGGGAACAAAGGCCTTTTTAGATGTCAAATAAGGTTTTGGTGGATGAAGAACAATTATGCAAGAGAGCTTCTTGGATTTGAGAGTCTGTCTCAAGCAATTAAGATCTCTTCATCTTCTCCTGATCCGCNTGGATTTGAGAGTCTGTCTCAAGCAATTAAGATCTCTTCATCTTCTCCTGATCCGCAAAAGTAGCTATTTTTATTCACTTTTTTTATCATTTGCTAATCTAATAACATAGACTTCCACTGTCCTTTCACTTTCATAGGCTTGGAAAATTTAAGCCACTTAGAGCATCCCCCTGCTCAAAAAACAACGATTTTTATTTTAACTAATTATTTTTTTAACACATATTCAAACAAGTTTTTAATATTTTTAACTACTCCTTTGAAATATTATTTATCATTTTTTTATGTATATTTTTTAAAAATAATGAAAAATAAAAAAAAAAGAAAGAAAAAAAAGAGAAGAAGTGAGAGATAATAATATAAATTATATTTACAAGTTGTTACAACGATACTCTATATTTAGAGTATCACTATAATAAAAATTTATTTTAAAATATATTAACATATTCTGTTAGAACATAACTTTTGACTTTGATTAGCTAAATTTCAGCTATTTTGATATTTAAAGCATGGGTCGGAAATTCTCTTACCACAGGCATTACATGGGTAAGGTCTCAACGACTGCGTCTCGATTCTCTTTCCTTCCCCTTTCCTCTCATGATAAGACCGAATTTTTTTTTTTTT
>CAUOFW020001303.1:114468-151205 GCA_963454935.2 Ilex paraguariensis | reverse complement strand
TATCCATAAGATTTTCAATCCCTACTATCGTGAAGTACTTACATGCATCTAGTATAGTAACTACATAAGCCTTGTCCATTCCGACAAAGAAACAAGCAATCTCAAGGAAAAATCTTTGTCATGGTCATCTTCTAAACACTCGTAACTGGTTTTAAGTTTATCCTGGATTTTTCCATCATGAATTGCTTCGAATTTCATTAATTCACTCCTCCATAAACCGAGACTTCTGCCACGTAGAGAAGAACCTAAAACTTGAAAAGTCACAGGTAGCCCTTCACAGTGGTGTACGACCTGTTTAGGATATTCCATGTAAGCTGCAATGGGATGGTCTTGCCCAAAAGCATGCCAACTAAAGAGCTCAAGTGACTCCTTATCATTCATTGTCTCAACATTACATATCTCAACTTCAAAACTCTTCAGCAACTGCATGTTCGTGGTTGTTATGATAATCTTACTTCCGGGATGAAACCACTTAAGCATTGTAAGAATTGCATCTAGTTGATCTTTTTGGTCCACATCATCTAAAACAACAAGAACCTCACGGCAAAATACGATGTCCCGTATCTCAGTGATCCCTTTATGAACATTTCTTATTCTTCTCTTTCTTCGCTCGAGAATATCTGAAACCAGTTGCCTTTGCTGTTGAACCAAACCATCAGGTTGTTTGGAGGTTTCTCTGATATTTGCAAGAAAGCTGCTACTTTAAAATCTGTCATAATTCAAATAAAAAACGTACTAGGCAATAGCTGTCTTTCCTATTCCACTTATCCCACAGATTGCCATAATGCCATGTAGACCCATTTTGTAACCCTAAAATAATGTCTTTAGCTCGAGAATCAATTCCAGGTAGGTAGGGTGCAACAATTAGGAATTTGCGAGTTACTTTATCCTCAATAACTTCAACAATTTTCTCAATGAACTTTGTCTGATACCTACACATTGTCATAAAGAGAAACAATTAACTAAAATATGCATGTCAAAAACTAGAAATAAATTACATCAACTTGAGCAGGCTGCTAACAAGTAAGACTTCATCTGGTAAAAAACTTTGATGAATTCTAATTTCTAGTTGAACGAGTTGGTTTTAAAAGTCTGACAGTCTTCCTGAGAAATAATAACAGTCCCAAAAAATTTCTACTTGTAGTTTCATGCCATCTACTTGCCTTTTTATCATTTTACTAAATTATTTGAGCACTTTATTTGATGATCAGGACTGCATAATTTCTGTGAGCCTGATAACAACACATTCTTCAATGTCTTACTTCTGTGACTAATTTCTAATTTTTTAGTCTAAGTCTTTGAAAAATGATCTACTACTTTTTTCTAGTCAATTATATCATATATTTGTTGAGTTTGCAAAAGTATGCAAAAAATCCCAATATTTTAACCAAGGCAAAATTTGTTACAGTTCAATAGTTATCTCTTGCAATCTTACGCACACCTCGAATAATCTCCTCTCTGGTTTATTTAAAGACAGATCATCTATGCTGGAACTTGAGTATTTATGAGAGATTCAAGTCTGACCCAAATAATTGTCAAAATTCGAATTTCTCATTCTTATTACTATTTAAACTACTCTGGTCGACTTTTGAAGCTCCAAAGGTCANATAGTTCAATAGTTATCCCTGGCAATCTTACGCACACCTCGAATAATCTCTTCTCTGATTTATTTAAAGCCAAGTCATCTATGATGGAACTAGAATATTTATGAGAGATTCAAGTCTGACCCAAAAAATTGTCAAAATTTAAATTCCTCATTCTTATTACTATTTAAACTACTCTGGTCGACTTTTGAAGCTCCAAAGGTCAAGCAAATTACTGTACTGTACTGCCCATAAATGTCATAAAAAGAAATGTTCATCCTGTATGACCACAGTGGGCATTTTAAGCAACTTATTTTTGGGAAATACTGCAAATATGTTAAAAACTATTGTTTTTTGTTGTTACTTTTGGTATGCCTTTTATTTGGTTATATCTACAGGTTGTTTGAATTTGCCTCTTACAATTCTGCTTGTTTTGGAATACAAAAACAAGGATGTGAGTGAGAAGTGAAGAGAGAGAATCATATCTGTTATTACTTCTCAAAACACTTCTAAAATTTTTGACACAGAGAAAAAGGATTTGTAGGCAATTACCCATCAGCTTCATTTTTTAAGACCGNCAGCTTGTTTTGGAATACAAAAACAAGGATGTGCGTGAGAAGTGAAGAGAGAGAATCATATCTGTTATTACTTCTCAAAACACTTCTAAAATTTTCAACACAGAGAAAAAGGATTTGTAGGCAATTACCCATCAGCTTCATTTTTTAAGACCGTCCCTCCAAGATCTGCAGCTTCTTTAAGTGCTTCCCTCCATTCCTTGACCTTGTCCATCCACTCCTTTTTCTTTTCTTCCTCACTTTCTGCCTCAATCCTCTCTTCGTGTCTAGCAAATCCTTCCGCAAAATCCCCCGTCTGTTTCCTAACATGGCTCGGTTCCACATCATAGAAGACAGGTAGAACAAAATATCCTGAGTTCCTCCTGCGATTGAGGATCATCACCACTTCATCAAGGCACCATCTGGAAGAAGCATAGTCTTTTNGTTCCACATCATAGAAGACAGGTAGAACAAAATATCCTGAGTTCCTCCTGTGATTGAGGATCATCACCACTTCATCAAGGCACCATCTGGAAGAAGCATAGTCTTTTGAGAAGACAACTATTGAACTCCTTGACTGTTGGATTGCTCTTTCCAGTTCTGTACTAATGATTTCTCCCCTCTCTGCGTCGTCTTCATCTTTGAACGTGCGGAAACCTGCTTTCACCAAAGCTGTGTAGAGGTGGTCGGTAAAGGTTGTCCGAGTGTCTTCCCCTCTAAAACTCAAGAACACATGATAGCTACATGGAGGCGTAGAAGAGGAGGCTTCTTGAGCTCCCACAACAGCCATCGAACAAAGCTCTTTGTAGATCTCAAATCAGTTCTTGCTGGTGTCTCCCAAATGGAAACCCACTGGTCTCTTTCTCTCTCTCTCTCTCTCTCTCCGAGTAATTGGGATTTCTTGCAGCTTGTCGCAAATTATGAGTAATGATAGATCGTTCAAATTTTAGAATTAAATTTAGAACTTAAATGACATGACAGTTAATTATTGAAAGTTTTTATTGAGTCGCAAATGACATGACATCAATTAAAGAAGTTCAAATTAACTGTCATGTCATTTGAGTTTTAAATTTTATCTTAAAATTTGATCAGTCTAGTATTATTACTGTTTTCCATCTTGTTGGGTTAAATAGAAAGGTCTGGCTTTTACTGCCCTGTAGGTCCATATATCTCTTTCACATCGTTCATTAAATTGTAACATGATAACTTTGAACAGTGAGGGTATTTTCCAGTCTAAATATTGAAAATGGATAAATGGATCTCTTCATTAATTTTTTGGGAACATTATCTCCTCCAAAAGGAACATACAACCTAATGATTGGTCATTTTCTAAAGATTAAGACCCAGAAGATCAAAATAAAAAAACGAGCTTTTGTTTAGCAATTATCGGCCAAATAATGGTCTGGATAGAAAAGAGCCCAAAAACATGAGCACAGAGCTCTATATCTTGCCCTATGATTATTTATATGTTAATTGATTACTTAAATTCTGATTTTAATTAGTTTTTGCCTTTTGGTTTGAATTATGTGAAATCTTCCTGTTATGGATTACACTTCGGATCAAATAGTTTCGAATGATTGGCCTGTTTATGTTAAAATGGTTAATTAATTTTGTTATTTATGCTCCTTATGAGTTGCTTGTTAAAAATTTGATGGTAAATCATTAAATTTGTGTGTAACTAGAACAGTTAAGTTTTTAATAGTTATGGATAAATTTCTGAAAAGAAAATCACCTACATCCTGCTCAAGAAATAAACTGATGATTGAGGTAGTGATGTACAACATCGTTCTAATTCTTCTAAGAGCATATTCAATTCTTATTTGTTTTTAAACCCAAATTTAAATTTTGGGAAATTTTTTTTAAAAATCTTCTTCAATACTAAATTCATACACATATCAAGTGAACGGAGAAAAAATTAGGGGCTAAATTTTTTTATTATATNAAACTCAAATTCATATCAAAATTTTTAATGCTGAGATTTTATCTTTATTTAAAGATCCAATTGTCATATTTTATTCTCATTTAAATTTAGATTTCTCTTCCTTTACATTTGAGTTTTTCCATTCGAGAGAACTATACCAAATCAAATTTTTTACTCTTTCCTTATTCAATTTGAATAAGAGTATGAGTTTCTATTGAAGATGGTCTCAGATGAAATAAGGTTAGAAAATTTTCATGTGAATCCTAAACTAGGGGCTAAATTTTTTTATTATATCATGATAAAATTAAGTTTGCCCCCCTAGGAGAAGTCCTGGCTCCGCCCTTGGCTAAAGATTGTTCATTTGGTTTTGCTGAAAGCCTAGAGTTGAGTTCATTAGAATGCCTTTTGGTTTGACTATTTGATTTTAATGCATGCGCTTGGGTTACTTTTTCTTGTAGTGGTACCATAACTCCTATCTGGCTTTTTAAAGTAGGCAAAATTTTAGTCACACATTTTCTAGTATCAAAATCATTATTGACATAGTTTATATTTAAATATTATTGACACTCCTGCTATTAAACTACTATTTATAATAAAAATAAATTATCTCTCAAACAATCTTTCTACATAAAATTCGATTAAAATTTGTGTCAATTTAAATTTTTTTTTTATATATTAAAATTCGAGCTAAATAATTTTTTTTCTATATACTGAAATTTAAATCGATTAAAATTCGATTTTAGTTGATTAAAATTTATTTTTTTTACGCATTAAAATTTGAGCCCATTAAAAGTCTTTTATTGTTAAAATTCGAGTCAATTTAAGCTATACTTGAGTTGTTAACCCCGATTAAAATTTGTTTTGAATCGATTAAAATTTATATTTTTTTATTTATTAAAATTCAATTTAAGCTGATTAAAATTTATTTTTTACGTATTAAAATTTGAGTCAATTAAAATTTATATTTTTTTATGTATCAAAAATCGGGTCGATTAAAATTTAATACTAGTTGATTAAAATTTGATTTGAGTCTCAAATAAAATTTTAATTAGCTTAAATTTTAATATGTAAGAAAATATAATTTTTAATCAACTTAAGTTTTAATATATAAAAAATAAATTTTAATTAACTTGAATCAAATTTTAATCGGTCTGAATTTTAATATATAAAAAAATTTTAAAAAATAAAGGAGGTCTCATTGAAGAATGTCTATATAGAGGGGGGTATGGATGAAATTTTTCTTAAAATATATCATGAACAATTTAGTAAAATTATATTATAATTAACATTTTTAATCTAACGAATGATGTCAGTAAACATTTAGAAAAATAGAAGAGGTGTCTTTAAACATATGATAAAATAGAAGGAGTGTAGCTGAAATTTTCTTTTCAAAGCATTATGCTAAAATGCACGTGTAGCCCTGCGAAAAGACCACCACCCGCTTATTATTATTATTGGTATTATTATTTATAAAGCTGGGATTATGAATCTTCAGCTTTAACCATCCAATATATATAAATTTGCGAAATCATAATCGGCGGTGAATTCAAAAATCAAACACCCTAATGTAATTGAAAATCTAATAAACTCGGTATTTAAATTGGAAAAATTTAAGAAGAAAATCAAGAATTTTTTAAAAACTTTATTTTTATTCTTACAATCTCTAAGAATGTATTCGGATGAGATAGTTGGACTGGATTGAAGATTTAAAAAATATCATTTCTTGTACAACTCAAACCCACCTATAATTAAACTGGTTATGATCTAATGATTATATCATATTATTTCTAGTGTTTCAATAACACATAAGCACTTCTGTAAGATCCATGGAAAAAGGTGATGAAATATGGTACCATTGATTGTTTTGTCTCTAACTTATCCAATCCAACACCATGTTTGGTTTATAAATTAATTTTTGACCAATTTCCAACAATTTTTTTTTAAAAATGGTAGATCAAATTTTTTTTTTTTTTAATGTAATCAAACCTTCAATATCTTGATATTCTAGGACCCCTTACATGGAAATGTTTCCGGTGGATAGGGGGATAAAAATCAAGTTAGCTACACAAGTGTGTTTGAGATGACTAATGAAATTTAAAAAATATTTTTTAAATAATTTTTTATCAAAAGTGTTTATAAGATAAATACTTTTATTAAATAAGTATTGTTTGAATATTCAAAATTTAAAATACTTAATTAATGTATTTTATAAAAAATACATTTGGATGTGAAAATACTTATTTGTGTTATAATTGTTAATAGTATTGAATGCACATATACGAACATATATAATGATACACAAAAAAATATCATACACAAAAATATCATATTAATAAAGGTATCATACGAAAACACTATATAGTCCAATTATCCCAATGACATACTAAAGTCGCAAAACATATGTTAACAATATTCTCCTCAAAAACAGTTTAGTTTACATTGCATTTCTCCTCTAACTCCACGTCTGCATTAGCATATCTTGCAAATAATACGTCTCTGATGCCATGAATTCTTATGTAATTATGGCAAGTCATGCAAGCAACAACAATAAACATTTGTTTAGTGAAATCAAAACTGGGCATTTACTGTAAAATTAAAAATCTTTTCTTTCATACTACAAAACATCGTTCAATAACATTTTTTAATGAAGAATGTGCATGATTGAATAACTCCTTCCCATGAGGTCTTCCCCTTCTACGAAATTCGGGTAGATGATATTTCGTATCCTTATAAGGAGTTAGATAACCATCCATATTGGAGAAAGCCAACATCTACCACATAATATTTTTCTAAAAAAAACAACAAAATCATTAGTTATTCTATGTAGTTAAGAATGCAAAAAAATTTAATCAACGCATTCTTTGCTCATACTTGGAGGTGGTTTTGGAAAGTTTAAATGCTTGTTAGGAATGAAATGTAGTAGTGCTTTGGCGTCATGAGCCGTTCCTTCTCACCTAGCATTGACAAATGTGAAAACCATGTTAAAAGAATATGCTGCCAAGATAATTTGCGTGCATGCTATCTTGCTACCTCTAAAAAGAATCTGTTTTGAAGTAGGATCATGATCGCTAACATGTGTCATCAATTGCCCCAATACAATCTTTGAAATATGGATAGTATTTAGGATTCAATTTGATCTCTTGAGAAATGCAATTGAAATTTTGATGAGGCTTGATGATTCCCATTGAAAGTTTGGTCATCCCTAATAAAACATCATTGAAATGTCGACTTATTGTCTCTCCAAAATGTTGAAATCGCTCTTGCATCATTCTATTTCGCTCATTGTGATAAATAGTGATTAAAAATATAGTCAACTTCTCTTGACATGATACATTTCTACTATCACACAACAAGTTCTTTTCTTTCATTAACTTGCACAATGAAATAAACACATAATTTTCCATTCGAAATTGTTCAATGGATACACAATCATGGCCATTAAGAATCTCTCTAACACATATTAATGACCGGTTAGGGCAGAAGTCCTATATGGCATTTTACTCTTGCGCATTGCAACCCGTTTTTTCAAAAGTTGTATGGCAAGTATGGTAAGGCACATAGTTTTCAGATTCATTCTATACAACACATACAAAGCAAAGAAAAAAAAATATAATCATTGACATTTAGATAAATTCTAGTAGCACATGTCTATCCAAGAGTCCAACAAATACATCAATATAATAAAAATTTAAAAGTCATCAAAATAAAAACTCAAGTATTACCATTATAGTAAAACTTAGTGTTCAAATAAACTCAAGTAACCAAATAGTCATAGTAAAGAGCAGTGTTTAAAACAAATAAAACATTTGAAACTTCACTTAAAAAGAAAGCACCTAAACAAGTCCACAATAGAAAGAAAACATCTAAATTTGAAAAAACACCCTACTAACTAGTGTTCCCTCCATTCCTCATATACTCTAACCATGTAGCTCGAACACCAGGCAAATTCATCCATGTTTCCCTATTGATAACATCTCGAAAAAGAACAAGAGCATGCCAATACAACGGGCTACCATATGGAACAAGATCATGCATTTTGTGAAGCTCTTGCATGCATTCCTTGACTATGGACAATATTGGTGTAACAATGCTATGTATTGTCTTGCACAACTCTGATAGTTGTTTGTCCAATTGTTCTCTCCCATTCACTTTTCGACTGCGCTTTGAAGATGTAGACCCATCACATCCGTGATGTATCTGACCATCTGAGTTACTACCTTCCTCTCTTGTTGGTTCGACTTTATTGGGAATCTGACTTTCACAAGGTGTGTCCAAATCTAAGTTATAATAGTCACCACCACTGTTTCTAAGAGCAAATGCAGGGTGGGTTCCTTGTGTAGTAGTCCATGAATGTTCCCTGGTTGCGGTTGTACCTCCAAAAACTCTATCTACTATGTCAGCCAATGAGGGTAATTTCCTATGAAATACTTTGCAATTGGGGTTTCCCTGTGGCAAAGAAAAAAATCATGACCATAAATTTAAACAATTAACTCCTGCAATATTTAAATTGACTTAATTAGATGTTACTTCAACAAATATATTCCATGTTTGGTCATCACACAAGACATTTTCATACATCCTTAGTAATAGTAAAGTGATTATTCAATTGTTTATTGTCATACATGACATTTTCCTTTGCTACATACACATTTATAATATTCTTCCAACCTCGCTTGTTAAAGCTAGTAGTGGGCCGATTCTCTTTACCCACCTCTTTAACACATTACTCAAAAAAAATTTTATGTCTCTCCACAGTCTAGTTTGTTTTGTCTTTGTCATTCCTATAACTACTATAAACCATCTAAAGTAACATCACAAAATATATAAGTTATTAACACAATGCGTATAATAATAACTAAACTGAACAAAACCTTGTATAAATTTTATACATATTTTCTTCTACAACATGGGCATGATAGTACGTAATATGATGATGAAGTTAGCATGGGCAGAAAGAATTAAATAGCAGAACTAGCACTATAAAGTTTTATGTATAAGGGGCAAAAATGAGATACCATCCTAGTTTTATGTATAAGGGGCAAAAATGAGTGATACCATGGAGGGTGGTAGCAACCTAGAATCAGCACAAAAATAATCAAAATTTGAATATATATGTTATTGTGGTATGAATATCAAAAGAATATCATGTGATGAACATTACATAGTCAACTATTTATAGTAAGTATTTTGCTAATTATATATTGTTGGGCATTCTTTGGCAGAAAAGTGAAAAATAAAAATCAGATAGAACATGGTGGGTGCGGGGTAGCAGTTGGATGTAAGAGACATGAAACGAAGTGAGAAGTGTGCATACCATGTGCATTTTCTATTGCTAGACAATAAATAGATGTTTCTTACTTTGTTTAGAGTAGCATGGTTGTTCGATCTTTAGGGTGGTTCAGTGGTTGAGCCTGTCTTTTGATAACTCAAAGGTTTCAAGTTCAATTCTTTTCACATCTCCTAAGGGTTAGTTATCCTTGCCCCTTTGGGGGCATGCTCTAGACTAGCTCAACTGACAGTAGTCAACTGCTGAGTTCGAGAAAGTAGTTGACAAAACTCATGGATAGCTTATAACTTAAAAAAAAAGAATAACATGGTTGTTTTATTGACTCTCATTTTGCCTTTCTATTCTCATTAAATGTTCTTAGAGTCTCTACTGTTTAACAAGCCCCAAACAGAGGTGACACCTCAATGATAGAATGCCACAGCATATGAAACTTGCATTTACCACGATTTTACCAATAATAAGTATTTGTGATAAAAGAAAGGAAACTCACCCAACCTATCAAAATGAGGTAAAAATAAAATAGGGAAGTCATAGCAATCAAAAGATGTTAGACATCAGTTCGGCATGTAGAAATGGTCTCAGTAACTACCTGGAAATATTGTATGTGGATAAGCTTTGTCAATATTTACTTTTTAACATGAAATGGTCTCATCCAGGATTCTAATTGTAACTTGGAAAATTGGAATACAAGTAAAAGTAATGACAGTTTCTCCAATAATAGAAACCGACAAAAATTGTATAAATCCAGAAGCCAAGACTCTTCCTCTGGCACATTCAAACTAAACAGAAAATAAAACAGATTTGTACAAGAACCCTTTAGGCACAGAGTTGAACAATCGAAATGAGTGGACTCACACACAAGCACAAATCAAATATAAATTTTCTAAGAGACATTTTATCAAACAGTTTATAGGAATGAGCTCTCCATTCGTAACAATAATATAACAGTTTATTTAGTAGAAATTTATGTTCCCAAAAGAATAAATAGAGATGAATAGAGAGAGATAGAGACAAATCTATCATATATGTTCCACAAAATATACAAATCCAAGAAAAATCAGACAAAATAGAAGTTGAAAGAAAACATGAGAGTTCATACTTGTTCGAAGTAGACTGGGTCAGATCTCCAACAACTAGAAGAACGGAGAGAGAAGGGCGTGTCAAGATATCGCCAGTGATCGCCTAACTCTCCGGCATCATCCTCGTCGATGGTCACCGAAATGGAAGAAGAGCTGTTGACAGACCATGAGATATCCTCGTCGATGGTCTCCAAAATGGAAGGAGAGCTGATGACAGACCATAAGATGAGATGAGTTATAGAGAGAGAGAGAGAGACGGGTTGGGAGAAATAAAAAATGAGATAGAAGAGGTTGGGCTTAAAAGATTTTGAATAAGTAAAAAACCTTATTTTTTAACTTTTATTTTTAACAAGAAGAAACTTCTTTATCAGTCAATTTAGCTACGAGCAAGCTTTCCGATCTCTTCGTGTAGGGAGATTGCTACTTCTAATATTCCCGTACCTCGTATGTGGAAATAGGTCCCTAAAACATTGATCTTCCTCTAATTCATATAATTCTAATGTTGATCTAGGTCTGAGCATATGGGCATCCTTATCTTGCACAAGTATCAGCTCGAGCCCCTTTATCTCCAAACCTGGCATCGAAATCCGATAATTCAGTTGATCCTTTGGGTTTGAACTGACCGAGGTCTCAATGACATAACCACATCATATATTCATCTGGTTCAGGAAGGTCAAAAATTACTGGCATGTACTTCATCTTCTTGTAGCTTTCACTGTCCCGTGAGTTATTGTTGCTCTCATTAGTGATTATCATTTTAATGAATCTTTCACCCAAAAAGTTTTCTCCACTGATCGCATACACACATCGTACTATCAACTTGTGAGTCCTGAGAATGAGATTTGAATGGATAGTATCCTCTATTTCTGAGGACCCTAAAAGCATATTTATGCAACTGTCCGGAACAATCCTTGTGGGAAGAAATATACTGAATACTTCGACTTGGGACAATCCCTGTGCCATGAAAATTTCAAATTTTAATTACTACATGTGCACCCGAGAGAGAGAGAGAGAACCTGGATGGAAAGCTTCTTTTTCGTCGACGCGAAGTAATTGAACAATTCCATCTCAGTGTTTTGGATGGATTCTATGTTGGACAACTCAAAACTGTCCATAATTTCTGCATCAATGTTTGTTAGGGGTACTATCTTAAACCAACCTTGCATCTCTATTAAATTGATGCAATTATCTATGTTCTGCAAGTGTTCGGAGACTGGAGGTGATGCATATGTTATTTTTTCCAACGATGTGCAATTTGATGTATTTAAGACCCAAATCCTAGGGTTTAGTCCTGCTATAAGTGCGTTCAGCTGTGTGCAAGAACGTACACAGAGCCGAATGAGTTTGCTAAGATCTTTGACATCTGGCAGGGTACAAATTGGATTATTGCTTAGATCTAGGACCTCCAACAAGGTTAGGCTACCAAAACCATTATGAAAATCACCATCAGATAGATTGCAACCTTTAAGACTTAACCTTACTAATGAACATGGCAGAATAGTCTTTGACAATTCAGGATGACTTCTTAATGCTGATCTCCCAAACCATGTGTGAATGCCAAGGCCTAATCTCTGTGGTAGTAGACGATGATACACTTAGGTCCATTTCATTAGCTTTCAACACTTTAAGTGATTTTATCTTTGGAAACTCCTCCAGATTTGAACAACCAGAAATATTTAATTTTTCAAGAGATGTAAGCATGACTATTTCTTGGAAGTTTCTTCAGTTTCTTACAGTCTTTCAGATTCAAGAGAACAAGGCTCTCAAGATTTTCAATTGATTTATGAACATCAACCAAATTAACACAACATTTAGTATCAACCTCTCAAGTTTGGGAAGCCCCAAGAAGTCGGGGGTTATAGTACGTCCATGGCAATACTTGAGGTCAAGGAATTTCAAAAACTGAAGAGACTGTGAAAAAGAAAGAAAAGGGAAAACTAATGCTAGAGATGTGAAAACAATAGAAACCGACCAAAAATAAGAGATAAAAAAGAGTACCACGATGGATCAGTATCATACCTTAGTTCCCTTCCACAAAATTTTTAAGCTACTATTGCGCATGTCAATGGCAACTAGGTTATCCATAAGAAAATCACTTGGAAAATATTGCCAGGTAAATCCATGCCAGCACAACCATCTTAACTTCTTAGGAAATTTTCTGTAGCTTCCAATAAGTCGTACATAGTTGATCTACAGTAGTCTTAATTGGTGCATACTTGTGAATGCATCAGTTTTCAAGCAAACCTCATTTGAATTTTTAATATTCAAGATATTCTTGGCATGCTCATCTTCCTCAAGTATCCTCACATTGAGAGCTAGACCTTCAATTGTCTCGGTGCCCTAATAATAAAAAAAAAATTGATGGTTAACAAGCATGCCAACATTTGGAAACACAGATGAACATACACAAGCGAGAAGTAATTTTCTTACAAATCTATCTCGTAATACTTCGAAGGAATCCTTCTAATCACACAATCTACTACGTCTGCCAAGATCTTTTGGTGATTTTTGGCAAATAATGTCTCCGCCCATCTGCTGAAGCAATTTATTCATTGTAAACTTGTTATCTTTGTTTATGGTTAAGAGACATCTGTCCACAAGCTTCTTAACTCCACGTAGTGTGTAGAAATCACATTCCTCTAGTATTGCATCGACACAGGCATTGTCCATTCCAACAAAAAAACAAGCAAGCTCAAGGAATCATGTTCATTTTGTAAAGAATCATAGCCTATTTTAATCTTATCCAAGATCCCATCTTCATAAATTGCTTTAAATTTCTTTGATACACTAGTCCATGGATCCACTTTTGGACCCTTCGCAGCACACAGGGAACGACCTAAAACCTTAAGAACCAAAGGAAGCCCTCCGCAATGTTGGACAACCCCTTTAGAGCACTCCATGAAACCTTCAGGTGGATGATTTTGCTCAAAAGCATGCCAACTAAAAAGCTCAAGTGACTCACGATCATTCATTTTTAAGGCTCTAGCAATTGCTTGTTCGTGGTTGTGATGATAATTTTACATCTCGGATGGAACCACTTATGCATTCTAAGAATTGCATCTAGTTGACCTTCATGGTCCACATCATCTAAAACCACAAGAACTCTAACAGAAAATACGAACTCCGTTATCTCCCTGATTCCTTCATCAACATCTCTTCTTTCTACCTTTATACCCTTTCGAAAATATGAAAGAAGTTTTCCTTGTAATTTAATCAAACCATCAGATGTTTTGGGAGTTTCACTTATATTTTCAAGAAAACAACTGCCTTCAAATCTATTAGAGTCCAAATCAAAAAGATATCGGGCAGTGACTGTTTTTCCAATTCCACTCATCCTGCAGATCGCCATGATGCCCAAATTTGTTGACTCATTTAACCACAAGTCAACCATTGCAGATCTATAAGTCATTCCAATAAGGTTGGGTTTAACAGTTAAGACTTTGTAAACCACATAATCATTAACCACATCAATAATTTTCTTGATGAATTTTGCCTCATGCCTGCGCATGATTTCACCGAAGTGAACTAGTAATCAAATTATCCATTTCTGAAACTAGAAATATGTTAAAAGAAAGAATATCAACCCAAAAGGCCAAAAATGTCAAACTTATTTTTTTANTCATTTTTTTATGTATATTTTTTAAAAATAATGAAAAATAAAAAAAAAAGAAAGAAAAAAAAGAGAAGAAGTGAGAGATAATAATATAAATTATATTTACAAGTTGTTACAACGATACTCTATATTTAGAGTATCACTATAATAAAAATTTATTTTAAAATATATTAACATATTCTGTTAGAACATAACTTTTGACTTTGATTAGCTAAATTTCAGCTATTTTGATATTTAAAGCATGGGTCGGAAATTCTCTTACCACAGGCATTACATGGGTAAGGTCTCAACGACTGCGTCTCGATTCTCTTTCCTTCCCCTTTCCTCTCATGATAAGACCGAATTTTTTTTTTTTTTAACCTTTCATAGACTTGAACAACCTACTTGCTTTCTTAATTTAAGCCACTTACCAAAGGTATTAACTGGGTAAGGTCTTTACAATTGTGTAATTATTGTTTAGGATTAATCTCATTTTATACCCTGAAAGATTGTTTGAATTTCAATTTATACCCTCAAAGATAAAAAATTTCAATTTATACCCTCAAAGATAAAAAATCTCAATTTACACCCTCAAAGATAGAAATTTGTATTAATGTGCACCCTCAAAGATCAAAAATCTCAATTTGTACTCTCAAAGATAAAAATTTGTATCAATGTGCACCTAAAATTAAAGTGATAAATTATACCTAAATCTCCTCATATTTGTCAGTTAATCATTTAAACCTCTTCACATTCAGAATATTACTCCTACATCTTATGACATTTATGCACGTATAACATGTAATCCATTTTCATTGATATCTATTAATATAACCGTTAAAAAATATAATTTTATCCTAATAAAAAATTATAATTTCATATTACCCTTTATTTTATAGGTTCAATATACTATAAAGTTCAAAATCTAGTTTACCATTTGAATGTCTAATAAAATATAAATATTTATATAATATTTTTCATATTACCTTTTATATAAATATCTACATTTTATTAGACATTCAAATGGTAAGCTTGATTTTCAACTTTAGAGTATATCGAATCCACAAAATAAAAGGTAATATAAAATTATAATTTTACATTAGGATAAAATCATATTTTTAACGATTATATTAATATATATCAACGAAAAGTGCTTATGTGTTACACATGCATAAACGTCATGAGATGTAAGGGGAATATTCTAAATGTGAAGGAGTTCAAATGATTAAGTGACAAACATGAGGGGATCAAGGTATAATTTATTAATTTAATTTTAGGTGCACATTGATACAAATTTCTATCTTTGAAGGTGTAAATTGAGATTTTTGATCTTTGAGGGTGTAAATTAAGATTCGAACAATCTTTCGGGGGTATAAAATGAGATTAACCCTATTGTTTATCACTTTTTTTAGTATCACACCAATGATAAAAACACCTATAATAATAATAAAAATATCCATAAAAATAATAAATATCGGTACAATACTGAATTTGTTTGTCCGGTACTATAAACAACTCCTCCAATGGGGCTATACCTATACCTAAATTAATTATCATCATTTATTAATTAATAAGCGGATCCCACTTGGGACCTTGTGTGTTTTGATCAAGATTGTGCAAATTATAAGAACATAAAACATGCCACCTATAAGTCTTTAATCCTATATTAATGCAGATCCAGTGGATAACATTGCGCATTAATCTAGGACAGGTCTAGACACACACACATACCCTGAAAAAGTTGAAATAAGCTATAAATGTTTACAAAATGAACGTGACAAAGAACTATTCCTTGAGATTGCTTGTTTCCTTGTCGGAATGGACAATGCCTACGTAGAGGAAGAGGAATATGATTTCTATACAGCACTTAAAATTCAGAAACATGTGAATAGATGTCTCTTAACCATAAATGAATAGAACAAGATTACGATGAGTAAATTGCTTCAACAATTCGGCAGAGAGACTACTTGCTAGCAATCTCTAAAAAATCTTGGCAAGCGTAATAGATTCTAGGATTACAACGGGAAATATTTTATTGATACATTATATGGCATCCAGCTGGAAGGAACCCACCAACCTGACTCTATTTACTTGTAAATGTGGACAACCTACCCAATTATTTCCGTTGACTTAAATCTAAGTGGACTAAACCAATCAGATCCTTTTTTTCTATACTAATAAAATGGTCCCAATTGAGTATTTATTAGACATTACAAAGTAAAAGATGGTGCGAAGGTGACGTTTAGGATGACTTAAAACATGTTCTTCTTGTACTTAGTAGTTACTGTTAGTAATATAAGTCTAAAAAGTAGTGATCGAATAACTTATTAAAATAAGTGAAAAGTGATTTTCCCATTTAAAGAAGTTCACAAATATATATATCAAAACAAAAGAAAAATATACTTCGTTAAAAATATTTCTTCACAAAACAGTCTCTTAATAACGCCTATGCAAAAGAAGTTTCGAGGATTAAAATTGATAATATCTTGCTTCAAAATGATTGTATCATAAAAAAATATTAAGTTTACTAGTCATATTATTAGTTAGAATTGATATATTCCATCCATCTTACAATCAAAAATGAGAGAAAGTATATTTCTTTCCTTCAAAAATGAAAAATCTATTCCCCTTATTTTTCTATTTCTCATAATTTTCATCATTTCTGTCAAACAAACGGACCATAAGTAACTTGCTGGAGAATAATTCAAAGGATTCAGTGCTTTTTGTAAAATCCATTCTCTGAAGAGAAAAAAAGGCAAGTCATTCATCAAAGCAAAGTGTTGAAAGCAATTAAATTACACTCCATTAAAACCAGGTGTATGGACATAGACTTCTGTGGCATTCTTCAGAATCAAACAATCATATGATGTGGTTAAGTCATTGGACAAGCGTTCTGTATGGAACCCGGAGATCAAGTAAGTGTCTCAGTTTTGATGTTTCCATTAGGTAACTTGGTGGTAAAGGAGTTTGGAATCCGTCTTTTGTATGATGAGCAAGAAGAAAGAGAAGGATGATCAAAAGCGATTCCGCAAAGAGAGAAAAGGGAGCAGCATAAACTGTAACAAACAGGGGAAGAGAAATTATAAATTTTCCTTCAATTCTCTCCATTCCTAATGTACGCATGAAGCCTCTAAGGATTCATGAAAATGAGACCCAATTTCGTTGCTTGATCTTTTGCCCCAACCTCACTTAACCCTGTCTATGATTGAGTTTTTCGCATTGCAATTCGAAATTATCCCAAAACTAAATACCTGCTTTGTGCTGATAGAAAATTTCTGTGTGATTGGATTTAGGGGCCAAAATGATGCAAATTTCCATCCATTTTGTATCTTACTTATGCTATTAGGATAGTGAAAATCAAATGCTATAATTAGAGCTGAAACATGGGAATCATGACAGTGGAGGGAGATAGTGGCCTGGTTAGTTGAGTTATTATTTGACGATAAGAAACTAAATAAAATTAGTTATTCCTCCATGTTAAAAAGGAGAGTTGAATTCTGCTACTCGTTTAATTTTTAAAGGAAACCTAAATGACAAAATGCATGTGTCCTTCTCACCACCATTTGATCTTAATAATGTTACCTGAGTTACAATTTAAATAGAGCACTGGACATGAATGTTTTTTTCTTTCTTCTTCCACTAGCAATTCTTTCGGTTGTTGCATACCTTAGCATTTCATTCAATTGGGTTTTTCTTTCAATGGACTTCTTGATGCAGTTTAATATCTCTATAAGTTTTCTTAATTTAGTAGCAGAAATTTCAGCAAAATTTAAGAACCCATGTGAGTGAGGACTAACAGATTCTGTGCAATTGCTAATTACTAAAAAGCATTACACTTAGAACATGAAGGAAGAAGCAACAAGAGAGTGAAACTGTGAAAGAAAGTGAAAGGTTTTACATATATTTCCATCAAGCTTTTGAGAAAATAAAAGGAGGGAAAATTACACTTTAGCTCCCTCTACTATGAAACTTTTTTCACATTGCCCCTTGAACTATTATATTTTTCATACTGTACTCTCAACTATGTGATTGATGTTATATTACCCCAATTTTTAATGTCTATTATTAATTTAACAAAAAGTTTTTTCATTTTGTTCCTCAAATTACGTAAATTGTTTTCACTTTGCTATGATATTTTTGACAAGTTTTGTCCAAATAGATAGCAAACATTCGTTATTGGGTCAATGTGAAATAATTCAAGTAGTTGAAGGAGCAATGTGAAAAAATTAATAATTTAAAGAGGAAAGTGAAATTGAGTCCATAATTTAGGTGTCAAAGTGTAATTTTCCCTAGAAGGAAATACAACTACAAATTTTCTCATTGTTTTCTTCTCTCTCCCCTGCTTAATTTCTCTCCCTTTTGTCTATTATCGTGACGAAGGACGATCTAAATCAAGGAAGACCTCCAGGGACACTATCGGCCTCCCCCTGCGCAATGAAATTACGTAATCCCCAATAAGGTACATGAGTGTGTCCCCATGTCTCCGTCCACGCCTAAGGTGATTTACTCTGTATGATTGGGTATTTTTGTCTTCTGGCTCAACGTAGACAAGATGGATTCCGACCTCCTTTACCTCCAAACCAATCATTGCAATTGAAACACTCACTTCATCACCAGGTTTAAACTCAAACCTAAGCTCCCAATGACTTAACCACATCATATATTCCTCTGGTTTTGGAATTCCACAAAACATTGGCCTATAGACAACCCTACAATTCTTTGTCTCATTACGGATTTCAGCTCTAATAATCGCTTTACCTGCAAAACTTTCTTCATGGATTGCATAGACACAACACATCCTCAACTTGTAAGTTGCAAGATCAGGAATTGGAGGGACAGTAAAAGATATCGAGGACCCTGCATGGCAATTGCTGAACCAGCCCGGAACTTTGCTCCCAGGAAGAAATATACTGAATATTCCATCTTCAGACAATCCCTGTGGTACAAAAATTACAATTTTAACTATTACTTATGCACCTAAGTAGGTTTTTTTGGAGAGAGAGAGAGAGAGAGAGTACCTGGAGAGGGAGTTTCTTTCTCGTAACCGCCAACGGATTGAACAATTCCACCTCAGTGCTTCCGAGGGATTCTATATTGGACAACCCCAAATTGTTGATAATTTCTGCATCAATGTTTGCAATGGGTTCTAACTTAAAATGACCTTGCAACTCTACTAGATTCTTGCATTTGTTTATGTCAAAATTGGGTGGGAAACCCGAAGATGATGCATAGGTTATTTTCTCCAATGATGTGCACTTGCTAGCAACCAATAACTTTATAGGGGGTAGTCCTACAAGTGTTTGCAGCCTCGAACAGGAATCTACACTCAAGGCAAGGAGACTGTTGACACCTCTGACACAATCTGGTAGGCTACAAATTGGATTTTGGTTTAGATTTAGTGCGTTCAACAAGGGTAGGTCACTAAAATCATTGGGAAAATCACCATCAGATAGATTGCATCCTGTAAGACTTAATATTACTATTGAATGTGGCAAAATAGCCTTCAAAAATTCTGGATGACGCCTTGGTTTTGATCTCCCAAAGCACATGAATGAATGCCATGGCTTAATCTCTCTGCCGGTAGAGGTTGATAGGCTTAGGTCCATTTCGTTAGCATGAAACACTTTAAGTGATTTCAGCGCTTGTAGCTCCAATGACAAGCCTTCAAGATTTGAGCAGCCCGAAATGTTTAATGTTTCGAGGGATCTGAGCATGCCAAAATTTTTTGGAAACCTCTTCAGATTTTTGCAGTTTTTTAGATTCAAGAAGACAAGTTTCCCAAGATTTCCAATTGACTCATGAAGCTCAATCAGATTTATGCACCCATTTAGCATCAATCTCTCAATATTGGGGAGCCCTGAGAAGTCAGGGGTTTTGATGAGTCCTTGGCAATGTCTGAGATCAAGGATTTTTAATAATCCTAGAGACTGAAAAAATTAAAAAGCAAGGAAGCTAATGTCAAAGAGATGAAAATATGGGAACCCTCAAAATAGAATTTAAAAAGAGGAGGGAAATGGTGGATCCATATAGTACCTTGGCTCCTTTCCATATCTGTTCTAAGTTGCTATGGCGCATTTCAATGGCTACCAGGTTCTCCATAGGAAAATCATTGGGCATAGATTTTAAAGGAAATCCGTGCCAACATAACCATCTTAAGTTCTTAGGAAAGTTTTTGTAGCCCCCAATAAGCTGTACATAGTTGATTTGTAGCAATCTTAATTGGTGCATTCTTGTGAATGCATCAATTTCCAAGCTGGCCTCATTTGAGTTGTTAATATTAAAGAATGACATGGCACACTTATCTGCCTCGAGCATTCTCATATTGAGAGCAACGCCTTCGATTGTCTCAGTGCCCTAATTACACAAAACAATTCATGAGTAACAAGCATGCTAGCATATAGGAATAAACATGAATATAAGCATACAAGAAGTAATATTCTTACAGATTTTTCTTTCAGTATTTCGAAGGAATCCTTGTAATGCCACAATCTACTACGCTTGCCAAGATTCTTTGGTGACTGTTGGCGAATAATTTCTCTCCCCATCTTCTGAATCAATTTATGCATCATCAACTTTTTATGCCGGTTTATTGTTAAGAGACATCTATCCATAAGATTTTCAATCCCTACTATCGTGAAGTACTCACATGCATCTAGTATAGTAACTACATAAGCCTTGTCCATTCCGACAAAGAAACAAGCAATCTCAAGGAACAAATCTTTGTCATGGTCATCTTCTAAACACTCGTAACAGGTTTTAAGTTTATCTTGGATTTTTCCATCATGAATTGCTTTGAATTTCATTAATTCACTCCTCCATAAATCGAGACTTCTGCCACGCAGAGAAGAACCTAAAACTTGAAGAGCCAAAGGTAGCCCTTCACAATGGTGTACGACCTGTTTAGAGTATTCCATGTAAGCTGCAGTGGGATGGTCTTGCCCAAAAGCATGCCAACTAAAGAGCTCAAGTGACTCCTCATCATTCATTGTCTCAACATTACATATCTCAACTTCAAAACTCTTCAGCAACTGCATGTTTGTGGTTGTTATGATAATCTTACTTCCGGGATGAAACCACTTCAGCATCGTAAGAATTGCATCTAGTTGATCTTTTTGGTCCACATCATCTAAAACAAGAAGAACCTTACGGCAAAATATGATGTCCCTTATCTCAATGATCCCTTCATGAACATTTCTTATTTTTCTCTTTCTTCCCTTGAGAATATCTGAAACCAGTTGCCTTTGCAGTCGAACCAGACCATCAGGTTGTTTGGAGGTTTCTCTGATATTTGCAAGAAAGCTGCTACCTTCAAATTTATCATAGTTCAAATCAAAAGCGTATTGGGCAATAGTTGTCTTGCCTATTCCACTTATCCCACAGATTGACATGATGCCAACATCAGTAGACCCATTTTGTAACCATAAAATAACGTCTTTGGCTCGAGAATCAATTCCAGTTAGGTAAGGTGCAACAATTAGGACTTTGCGAGTAACTTTATCCTCAATAACTTTAACAATTTTCTCAATGAACTTTGCCTCATACCTACACATCGTCATAAAGTGAAACAATTAACCAAAATATGCATGTCAGAAACTAGAAATAAATTACATCAACTTGAGCAGGCTGCAAACAAGTAAGATTTCATCTGGTAAAAAACTTTGATGAATTCTAATTTCTAGTTGAACGAGTTGGTTTTAAAAGTATAACAGTCTTCCTGAGAAATAATAACAGTCCCAAAAAATTTCTACTTGTAGTTTCATGCCATCTACTTGCCTTTTTATCTTTTTACTAAAGTATTTGAGCACTTTATTTGATGATCAGGACTGCATAGTTTCTGTGAGCCTGATAACGATGTCTTACTTCTGTGACTAATTTCTAATTTTTTCGTCTAAGTCTTTGAAAAGTGATCTACTTCTTTAATCACAGTTTTCTGGTCAATTATATCATATATTTGTTGAGTTTGCAAAAGTATGCAAAAAATCCCAATAATTTAACCAAGGCACAATTTTTTACAGTTCAATAGTTAGTGTTGTCTGAAAAATCTTACGCACATCTCGACTAATTTTCTCCCTGACCTATTTAAAGGTAGGTCATCTATGCCGAAACTTGGGTATTTATGAGAGATTAAGATATGGGCTAAGAAATTGTCAAAATTCGAACTCAATTCGTCCATGTTACAACATAAGTTACCCTTATTGTTAATCGGTTGTACTGCCAAAAAATGTCATAAAACAAATATTCATCCAAAACAGTATTCCACAAGCATTTACCTGTATGACCACAGTGGGCATTTTAATCAACTTATTTTGGGAAATAATGCAAATATGTTATAAACTGTTGTTTTTTGTTGTTACTTTTGGCATGCATTTATTTGGTTATATATACAGGTTGTTTGAATTTGCCTTTTACAATTCTGCTTGTTATGGAATACAAAAACATGGGTTTGAGTGGGAAGTGAAGAGATAGAATCATATCTGTTTTTACTTCTCAATGCACTTCTAAAATTTTCAACACACCAAAAAAGGATTTGTAGGCAATTACCCATCAGCTTCATTTTTTAAGACCGTCCCTCCAAGATCTGCAGCTTCTTTAAGTGCTTCCCTCCATTCTTTGACCTTGTCCATCCACTCCTTTTTCTTTTCTTCCTCACTTTCTGCCTCAATCCTCTTTTCATGTCTTGCAAATGCTTCCGCAAAATCCCCCGTCTGTTTCCTAACGTGGCTCGGATCCACATCGTAGAAGACAGGTAGAACAAAATATCCTGAGGTCCTCCTGCGATTGAGGATCATCACCAGTTCATCAAGGCACCATCTAGAAGAAGCATAGTCTTTTGAGAAGACAATTATTGAACTTATCGACTGTTGGATAGCTTTTTTCAGTTCTGTACTAATGTTTTCTCCTCTCTCTGCGTCGTCTTCATCTCTGAACGTGCGGAAACCTGCTTTCACCAAAGCTGTGTAGAGGTGGTCGGTAAATGTTGTCCGGGTGTCTTCCCCTCTAAAACTCAAGAACACATGATAGCTACATGGAGGCATTGAAGAGGAGGCTTCTTGAGCTCTCACAACAGCCATCGAACAAAGCTCATTGTAGATCTCAAATCAGTTCTTGCTGGAGTCTCCCAAATGGAAACCCACTGGTCTCTCTCTCTCTCTCTCTCTCTCTCTACGATTTCTTGCAGAAGTATCTATCTGCTTGTCGTAAATTATGTGTTGCCTTCTACCTTAGTAGCGTAGATAGAATGGTCTGGCCTGTAGGTCCATTTTTCCACCTTAGTAGGGTAGGTAGAATGGTCTGGCCTGTAGGTCCATTTTTCCACCTTAGTAGGGTAGATAGAATGGTCTGGCCTGTAGGTCCATGTATCTCTTTCACATCGTTGTCCTTCATTAAATTGCAACATGGTAACTTTGAACAGGGAGGGCATTTTCCAGTCTAAATATTGAAAATGGAGAAATGGCTCCCTTCATTATTTTTTTGGGAACATTATAGCACTTCATCTCCTCCAAAAGGAAAATACTACCTAATGATTGGTCATTTTCTAAAGATTAATACCCAGAAGATCAAAATAATAAATTGAGCTTTAATTATTAAATTCTTTTTGCATTGTACGAGCCGTTTTAAATCTTGTTAAAAGCTTTGAGATGCTTCACAATGTTGAGATATTTATTCCATAAAATTGTGTAGTTCCATTAGTTGATTACAGATCAAATGTTGGACACAATTGGTGAGAAAATGTATTTATTGTTGCAATTGTTAGTCTTTGTATTTTCTTTGGCCTTTATTATGGAGATAATGGATCAAATGATAAAAAAAGGGGGTAAGGTTATGTTAAGTTTGTATCGTGTTTAAGACGTGTGACTTAGGGATAAGAGTTTACTTTCACCCACTTGTGTTCACAGATTCAAACCTTGGTCCCCAACTCCCCAAAACAAAAACTATGTGGTGTCAAAACTTGATTAACATATGTCCGACATGTTTATAATGGTGGGTAGTTAGGTCCATATTGTGTTAAGTTCATGTCGTATTTAGAGGGTTTATATCATTTTATTTGTTTGATATGTTTAATGGGTCCACCCGTTTTACCAAACACTTTTATTAAGAATAAACTTAATTTGATTGATTGCATGTCGATTTTATATTAAGTTTTTGAGTTGTATCTAAAATCATCAGGCCTAATATTAAGCTCAAAGAGGTGTAAAAATAACATCCACCTACTATATTAACATATAAGCCTTCCCAGGATAAATATATCGATGAAATTTAGTTCGACCATTTTTCCGTCCGTCTATTTCGTTTGATGCATAATAGTAAATCGATTGTGAGTTACGTCCAAGTGTTTGATTTTTTTTAGACATGAAAGTTCAGGAACAATGTCCGTAAACGAATCGGACCGTTCATGAACAACTAATGATCGACTCATATTGAAACTTATTCGTTCATTTATAAGAGAATTAATTGGGAATTACCCATGTATTTTTAACTTTTGCACTAACCCATTTAACTCGTGACCAAATTTTGTCACAGAACCAGTACAAATACTAAAATATCCTTATCATTTCATTCAATGTTCATTGAAATGCCTTCTCTTAACTTAAACTCACTCAATACCTCTACTTCTCTCATCTGGTTATTGCTTTCTAACGTCGGAAACACGCAGAAGTAGGGATAACACAAAGAACAAACCAGGAATAAAGCAAGGCTTACCACTGAATCCAAAGATATACATAGCAAAACTGCCAATTGGACATTCTGCCTCTACCTCTCTGATATGGGTATTACTTTCTCTCTCCATTCCTTCTCCTTTTGGCCCATTCCCCAGACCCATCCACCTCCCCTACCCATGTCTCTTTTCCTTCGTCTATCTACCTCTAAGATCTCTCTCTCTCTCTCTCTCTCTCTTCTTTTTTATTTCCTTTTATTTTTTTAATATGCTTCATTCATGACCCACCACTCAACTTATAGGTGGTGAACACATAACATATTCACATGTGCATTTTTATTTGACTTTCACCTCCTCAACCTTCTTAGTCACATACGTCCCCATCTCTGATTTATTCTTTCCTTTTTCACAGAAAATATAAGCTGATTCTGGCTTCTTCCTTTTTTTTTTGACCAAAATCTGATTCTTGTTCAAAAAAATGGCTTCTTTTGCTTCGACCAAATCATTTTTTTGTGATCTCTCTGTTCCATGATTCCTTCCCATCAAGAAAACCCACTGGTTTAGTCCAAGAACGACAAACTCTCTTGGTGTTTTTGGATTATATTTGAAGCAGAGTGAAGTCTCCTTCCGTGAGTGTGTGTGTTTGTGAGAGAGAGAGGGAAAGAGGACGGTGATGTTGGGTGTCCGGTGCAGTATTAAGGTTGAACTGTTGAAGACAACGTGTGAAAAGGGCAAAACATAACGAGGGGTAAAGAAAGTCAACTCTAAATCTCAAAAATCCATTATAAACATTAAACAAACATGGTCTTAGTTGTATGTGTGGTACACGCGTAGTTAGCATTGACAGAATCTGTTTTGCATAATGGTCACGAGTTCAGGAAGATTTAATGCAAATTATTGGCTTAATTAGTGGCTTATAATATTCTCTTTCTGATACGTAGTAATTTGACTTCCAATTTGTAGAAATCAGCTCATGTAAGTTGTCTGATATCACTCAGTTTTCTACTGAAGATTTGTTCTCATTCATTGTACTAAACAGCTATATGTACAGATTAAAAGGAACTTTTTTTAGTATTTTTGTGAAGATAGTCATTGATACACAAACTCTGCTCTTCTTATCAGATTGTATTCTTCCTTCTACTTATCACAAATGTTTAGAGTAGGAGTACTTTGTCATACCTCAATATAGGAGTAATTTGCAATTAATCTTTATAAAACAAATTGAATTTTTTCTCAATGTTAGAACTTTTTCTCATTCCACCACTCTTCTTTCACGCAAAGTAACAGAGGCCATGTGAAATCATCAGCTTTTATTCTCCATTTATGCAAACTTTTTTACGTTCCTCGTGTTGGGATTTCACACGATTTAAATCCACTAACAAACACACACAATCGAAGAACAAATCAAAAATATAAAGCAATAAGAAACAAGAAAGAACAAGACACAGATTTTACGTGGTTCGGCAATTTGCCTACGTCCACGAAACTGCAGAAATTTCACTATTGAGAGAGTTGAATACAGAGAGCGGCTGTACAACCCACGATTAACCCTAATCACCAAAACATCAGGGTTTATATGTCCTACGCACTGGGCTGTATAACGGGCTCTATCGGCCCAAGCCTTCGCTCCATGGACTAAGCCTCAGAAAATTTTTCATTAAAAATCACACAACATTATTTCAGGTCGAGTCATCATCCGAATCACATATACAAACTAGACTCCATAAAAAAAAATCAACGCCTCAATGATTTTATTCAGAGATGCCACAATATATGATTTGGCTCCACCTGGTCCCTTTGTCAGCATCCGTGTTGGGAGAAATAGGTCGGTACGTTGTTGAAATATAATTTTGATACTAGTTATTAGATTTGCATAGCAAATAATTAATACAAATAATATTTATTAAAAGATAAAAATATAAACAAAGGTAAGAAAATAATAAAAATATGATATAAATATATAATGTGGTTCAATACAGCGTACCTATTTTGATAAACACCCGTACGTCCATCTATGGACAAAAAATTTAAATCAATGTATTATTCACTGAAATAACTTGTCATCTAGTAACTAATTATATAATACACACTTCTATTTATAGGAATAAAATACTGTAATTCAAGTCTATTCAGATACAATTTAATCTTTATGTTTTTTATCACATGTTCAATATACATGTTCATGATATATTAAAACACTTTCAATATAATCTTATTTTATATAAAATTCACACATTAATTACTCAACAAACTATCTTTCATAACATACCTCGTACATGGAAAACGATCTGGTATCTCGAATGTTGATTCAAGTGTGAACATACGGTCATCCTTTTCTTGCACAAGCTTCAGCTCGAGCCCCTTGACCTCCAAATTGTGCATTGAAATCGAATAATTCAGTTGACCGTTAGGTGTGAATTGACAAAGGTCCGAATGACTTAACGACATCATATATTCATCTGGTTCGGAAAGCCCAAAATATACTGGCATGTACACCGGCCATCTGCTTGTTGCTATCACTGTCCGGTGAGTTGTTGTTGCTCTCATTAGTGATTACCATTCTACGATGCAACAAGTTTCCTCTCCTGATCGCATACACATAGCGTACTATCAACCTGTGAGCCCTGAGACCAAGATCTGAATGGATAGTACCCATTATTTTTTTTTTGGTGGACCCTGAAAATAAATTTAGGCTACTACCCGGAACAATTCTCGTAGGTAGAAATATGTTGAATACCTTGCCTTGGGACAACCCCTGTGCCATGAAAATTTCAAATTTCAGTACTACATGTGCGCCCAAGACAGAGAGAGAACCTGGGAGGGAAGCTTCTTTTTTGCCAACAAGCCGCGATCGAACAATTCCACCCCAGTGCTTTGGATGGATTTTATGTTGGGCAACCCAAAAAGATCCATAATTTCTGCATCAATGTTTGCTAGGGGTACTACCTTAAACCAGCCTTGCATCTCTACTAAATTGATGCCGCCCTTAATCGGAGATTGGAGGTGAGACGTGTGTAATTTTTTCCAACGATGTGCAATTTTAAGTATCTAAGATCCGTATACTAGGGGTAAGTCCTGTAAGTGCGTTCAGTCGTGTGCAAGAACGTACTTCAAGGCAAATGAGACTCCTAAGATCTTTGACAAAATCCGGCAAGGTAAAAATTGGATTATTGCTTAGATCTAGGACCGTCAACAAGGGTAGGCTCCCAAAACCATTAGGAAAATTACCATCAGACAGATTGCAACCTTCAAGACTTAACCTTACTAATGAACACGGCAGAATAGTCTTTGACAATTCAAGATGACTTCTTAATGCTTATCTCCTAAACCACATGTGTGAATGCCAAGGCTTAATCTCTGTGGTAGTAGACGACGACACACTTGGGTCCATTTCATTAGCTTTCAACACTATAAGTGATTTCATCTCTCTCAGCTCCAATGGAAACTCCTCACGAATTTAAGCAACCAAAAATAGTTAATTTTTCAAGAGATGTAGGCATGACAATATTTCTTGGAAACTTCTTCAGTTTTTTACAGTCTTTCATATTCAAGAGAATAAGGCTGCCAAGATTTTCAATTGATTCATGAACATCAACCAAATTAACACAACTTTATAGTATCAACCTCTCAAGATTGGGAAGCCCTGAGAAGTCGGGGGTTTTAGTAAGTCCATGGCAATACCTGAGGTCAAAGAATTTCAAAAGCCAAAGAGGCTGTGAAAAAGAAAGAAATGAGAAAACTAATGTTAGAGATGTGAAAACAATAGAAACGGACCAAAAATAAGAGATAAAAAGAGTATCACGATGGATCAGTATCATACCTTAGTTCCCTTCCACAAAATTTTAAGCTACTATTGCGCATGTCAATGGAAACCAGTTTATCCATGGGAAAATACTTGGCAAAAATTGCCAAGAAAATCCATACCAACACAATCATCTTAAATTCTTAGAAAACTCTTTGCAGCCTCTAATAAGTTGGACATAGTTGATCTGCAACAGTCTTAATTGGTGCATTCTTGTGAATGCATCAGTTTTCAAGATGGCCTCATTTGAATTTTTAATATTCAAGATACTCTTGGCAATGCTCATCTTCCTCAAGTATCCTCATATTGAGAGCAAGACCTTCGATTGTCTCGGTGCCCTAATAATAAAAAACAATGGATGATTAACAAGCATGCCAGCATATGGAAACACACATGAACGTACACAAGTCAGAAGTAATTTTCTTACAAATCTATCTCGCAATACTTTATTGGAATCCTTGTAATCCCACAATCTACTACGTCTACCAAGATCTTTAGGTGATTTCTTGAAAATAATGTCTCTGCTCATCTGCTGAAGCAATTTATTCATCATAAACTTATTCTTGTTGTTTATGGTTAAGAGACATCTGTCCACAAGCTTCTTAATTCCACGTGGTGTGTAGAAATCACATTCCTCTAGTATTGAATCGACATAGACATTGTCCATTCCAACAAAAAAACAAGCAATCTCAAGGAATAGTTCTTTGTCACGTTCATTTTGTGAAGAATCATAGCCTATTCTAATCTTTTCCAAGATCCTATCGTCATCTATTGCTTTTAATTTCTTTGATACAGTAGTCCATAGACCCACCTCTGGACCCTTTGCACCACACAGGGAACTACCTGAAACCTTAAGAGCCAAAGGAAGCCCTCCTCAATGTTGTACAACCCCTTTAGAGCGCTCCATGAAACCTTCAGGGGGATGGTCTTGCTCAAAAGCATGCCAACTAAAAAGCTCAAGTGCCTCGCGATCATTCAGTTTTTAATATCATAGATCTCCACTTTATAAGGCTCTAGCAATTGCTTGTTTGTGGTTGTGATGATAATTTTACATCTCGGATGGAATTACTTATGCATTCTAAGAATGGCATCTAGTTGACTTTCATGGTCCACATCATCTAAAAACTTGAAATAATTGTGAGTAAAAGGAGATACTTAAATTAAGAGTAAAACCCCGTANAAAAATTGGATTATTGCTTAGATCTAGGACCGTCAACAAGGGTAGGCTCCCAAAACCATTAGGAAAATTACCATCAGACAGATTGCAACCTTCAAGACTTAACCTTACTAATGAACACGGCAGAATAGTCTTTGACAATTCAAGATGACTTCTTAATGCTTATCTCCTAAACCACATGTGTGAATGCCAAGGCTTAATCTCTGTGGTAGTAGACGACGACACACTTGGGTCCATTTCATTAGCTTTCAACACTATAAGTGATTTCATCTCTCTCAGCTCCAATGGAAACTCCNTTAGTCATTGTGATTGTTATTGTAATCACATGACTGTTACTTTGATTATGTGACTATTTAATTCATATTACTGTCTAGTTTCATAAAATTTTAACGATGATTGTGACTATTATTGTGATCATGTTGTTCTTATTATGCTTATTTTANCCTCACGAATTTAAGCAACCAAAAATAGTTAATTTTTCAAGAGATGTAGGCATGACAATATTTCTTGGAAACTTCTTCAGTTTTTTACAGTCTTTCATATTCAAGAGAATAAGGCTGCCAAGATTTTCAATTGATTCATGAACATCAACCAAATTAACACAACTTTATAGTATCAACCTCTCAAGATTGGGAAGCCCTGAGAAGTCGGGGGTTTTAGTAAGTCCATGGCAATACCTGAGGTCAAAGAATTTCAAAAGCCAAAGAGGCTGTGAAAAAGAAAGAAATGAGAAAACTAATGTTAGAGATGTGAAAACAATAGAAACGGACCAAAAATAAGAGATAAAAAGAGTATCACGATGGATCAGTATCATACCTTAGTTCCCTTCCACAAAATTTTAAGCTACTATTGCGCATGTCAATGGAAACCAGTTTATCCATGGGAAAATACTTGGCAAAAATTGCCAAGAAAATCCATACCAACACAATCATCTTAAATTCTTAGAAAACTCTTTGCAGCCTCTAATAAGTTGGACATAGTTGATCTGCAACAGTCTTAATTGGTGCATTCTTGTGAATGCATCAGTTTTCAAGATGGCCTCATTTGAATTTTTAATATTCAAGATACTCTTGGCAATGCTCATCTTCCTCAAGTATCCTCATATTGAGAGCAAGACCTTCGATTGTCTCGGTGCCCTAATAATAAAAAACAATGGATGATTAACAAGCATGCCAGCATATGGAAACACACATGAACGTACACAAGTCAGAAGTAATTTTCTTACAAATCTATCTCGCAATACTTTATTGGAATCCTTGTAATCCCACAATCTACTACGTCTACCAAGATCTTTAGGTGATTTCTTGAAAATAATGTCTCTGCTCATCTGCTGAAGCAATTTATTCATCATAAACTTATTCTTGTTGTTTATGGTTAAGAGACATCTGTCCACAAGCTTCTTAATTCCACGTGGTGTGTAGAAATCACATTCCTCTAGTATTGAATCGACATAGACATTGTCCATTCCAACAAAAAAACAAGCAATCTCAAGGAATAGTTCTTTGTCACGTTCATTTTGTGAAGAATCATAGCCTATTCTAATCTTTTCCAAGATCCTATCGTCATCTATTGCTTTTAATTTCTTTGATACAGTAGTCCATAGACCCACCTCTGGACCCTTTGCACCACACAGGGAACTACCTGAAACCTTAAGAGCCAAAGGAAGCCCTCCTCAATGTTGTACAACCCCTTTAGAGCGCTCCATGAAACCTTCAGGGGGATGGTCTTGCTCAAAAGCATGCCAACTAAAAAGCTCAAGTGCCTCGCGATCATTCAGTTTTTAATATCATAGATCTCCACTTTATAAGGCTCTAGCAATTGCTTGTTTGTGGTTGTGATGATAATTTTACATCTCGGATGGAATTACTTATGCATTCTAAGAATGGCATCTAGTTGACTTTCATGGTCCACATCATCTAAAACAAGAAGAATTCTACGAAAAAATACGACCTCTGTTTCTCACTGATTCCTTCGTCAACATCTCTTATTTTTATCTTTTGTCCCTTTTGAAAATGCGAAAGAAGTGTTCTTTATAACCAAATCAAACTTTCCAGCCGAAAAAGCCAATTGGGAAATTATAGCTTCTTTTCCGAATAAGTGTAGAAAGACGTGCTTCGATTCTGGTGACTAGTAGCACCTGAAAGCATTTGGGGTTAAACAAAGTGCCCTCCTAATTATGAAAGCTACCATTTGATGAAGAACCCAAAATACTCTAGAGCATTTGGGTTTAAACAGAAAAAGAAGAAAAAAAAACACTAACACAAATAATCTGTCAATTGAGTTTGGTAACAATGATTAACCATTTTTTTTGATCGATTGCTCTGGAATTCAAAAAGCTTAAGTTGTACTTCTTCATCAACATGTTTAGTTGACACTGATTTTATTAGTCACTGTCAAATTTTATTTTTCTTTTGAAATTCTCAGTTATAGTTTATTTTTTGTTTTGGTGACATTCTTTAGTTTATATGTTATGCTCAAATGGTGTTTGATGAAATGCATGAGCTAAGGGTTTTTTTATTTTTTGTGCAAAATCTTTTTAGATCTCCACTTTTACTTAGTTGTTTTTATATATTGATTTTGGGTTTGTTTTGATATGGATGAAAAAATCACACACACACACACACATATATATATATATATATATTTTTTTTTCCTGTTTAAACCTATGAACTGTTATATTAGTCATTGTGATTGTTATTGTAATCACATGACTGTTACTTTGATTATGTGACTATTTAATTCATATTACTGTCTAGTTTCATAAAATTTTAACGATGATTGTGACTATTATTGTGATCATGTTGTTCTTATTATGTTTATTTTATTGTTTAGTCTACCACCACTCTATATTCATAGTACCTTCATTTTCCGTTATCGTCTCTTACACTCCACCCAAAAAAAACACAATAATATTAAAATGACTAAATTTTTGGATTAAATTTGGAGTTCAAATGACATGACAGTTGACTTGAGTTTTTTTTATTGGTGATATGTCATTTGGGCCCCAATAAAAACTTCAAATAATTAACTATCTTGTTATTTAAACTCTAAATTTAGCCTAAAAATTTAATCAATATAACATTACTCAAAACAAACGTGCTTTGTCTTTCTTGCCACAAAGTCCATAACTGTTGACCAACCTCCACCAAAACCCAGACCATATGGACAACCTTGATATTTGGTCGATGTGAACGCACAAGAGCAACGCACACAAACAGCCCGTGAAATACTGCCGTCTTCAACAACCCGCTAAACGTTCAGACCACTTTTTTTTAAGAGGTAATTGTGAAAATGTCCACTATTTATATATTTATTTGTATAAAAATACCTCAATATAAAACATATTTATATAAAAATCTTTATATGTAAATATTTGATGAGTAAATACACTTTTGTTGATTTTTAATTTTTTTTTTTACAGAATTACCCTTTTTCTTTATTAATATGAGACAAATCTAGTAGTCAGCTTCCTAAATCTAGCAGTTATACATTTTTATTTTTTTTTATATCTTCCTCTTTCAGAAGTTGTTTAAATATTTNGATTAACAAGCATGCCAGCATATGGAAACACACATGAACGTACACAAGTCAGAAGTAATTTTCTTACAAATCTATCTCGCAATACTTTATTGGAATCCTTGTAATCCCACAATCTACTACGTCTACCAAGATCTTTAGGTGATTTCTTGAAAATAATGTCTCTGCTCATCTGCTGAAGCAATTTATTCATCATAAACTTATTCTTGTTGTTTATGGTTAAGAGACATCTGTCCACAAGCTTCTTAATTCCACGTGGTGTGTAGAAATCACATTCCTCTAGNGTAGTGATACATGTCACATTGGTACAGTGGTACATGTCACATTGGGATAGTAGTATACGATAATGTCACAGTACTATAAGACAATGTCACACTGATACAGGTCAATATCACACTGATACTAGTCCATGTCATACTGATATTTGCCAATATCATACTGTTGTAAACTAAATTCACACTGTTACAAACCAATGTCACATTACTATAAGTCAATGTCACACTGCATACATTGACATGACATAGGGCACAATGAAATATTACAGTGGCAGAGTACATAAAAAAATTATATGACACACATTATAAATAACTAAATATAATGTAAATAAGATTATATAATATCACAAACAAACAAAATAGGATAAATTGTGTTTGTGGGTGGAATTAGAGTTGTGAGGAGGTGGTGATATTGGTTGTGGTTTTGATCAAATAGTGTATGTGGGATTAGAAGGTTTTGAGGGTGGTGATGGCGGATAAGGTCTATTGTGAGAATATAGTTGTATATGACATCTTTGATTTTTTTTTTTTTGGACAAATGATCAAACACTAGGTATGCATGTAGTACCAAGCATTAGAAGTAAAAAGGTAGTTGAGGGGGGAAAAAAGAAAATAATATAAAAATTTTAGGAGAAACAACGTTTTTCTTGTGGTATTAATTTTTTTTTCAAAAACTTCAACGATCTCAACCGTTATTCTTCTCCACACTGTTATATGAATTGCTTAAACCAGAATGAGCAAAGAGATGAAGAAACCAAGGAAAGAAGAAAAGCTTCAACCTCTATACAGGTCAAATATGCAAAACATTGTACATAGTAATCGGCAAACTTATTCTCATTGAAATTTTTGTTGTCTCCATATCACATTCTGTCTTTTACACACTCAATATCCTCTTTTTTCGTTCGAAATTCAAAAATTCCTGAATAACTGGGATTTCGGTTTTCCGCTTTCAATGGAAAAGAAACTTCCGCCGGTTGGTTTTCCAAATTCGTTTCACTGCCATGTTGGGAAAAAGTAAGGACATGATGATCTTTCAAACATCCAAGTGGACTTCCACACCTAATGTTTTGGTTAGAGTACTTCCAGTTCAATATGTCTAAAAATGTGTAACAGCCCACTTAAGACCCTTTTTTTTAATGTAATCAACATTCAATATCTTTTTACCAAGACCTGGTACATTGCGATAAAAGTAAAGTTGGATACACAATGAGACTACTAAGGTTGCATTTGTAACAACTTTTTTTTTTTTTTTATGAAAGTAAACAATAAAAATACGTTTGGTATGTGTTTTATAATTTTGAAAATACGAAAAAATGAAAACACGTGGATAAGAGTGTTAATCGAGTCGAGTTTTGTAAACTTGAGCCCGAATTTGGCGAGCTTGTTTTTTTAGACGAGCCTAAAAAAATTGCTCAAGCTCGGGTCATTTAGAACTAGGGTCAAGCTTGAGCCCAAGCCAAATCCGAACTAAGTCCAAATAGTTCGACTATTTTATATATATACAAATCGAGAAAAATGAGCTTAAAAAATTGTTTAAACTCATCTCGTTCAGAACATGAGTTGAACTCCAACCAAGTTTTATCTGAGTCAAACCCAAATAACTCATCTCGATTAAAATCTCTGTACGTGGGTGCTAGATCTTTAATGAGATCTGGGCATCGAACTTCATTAGAAGCAACTTTATTTCACTATTTTCTTCCATAGAAATTAGGTCAGAATCTCTCTCTGTAACTCTCATATCTAGTCCAAAAGTTCTTGATCAACAAAAAAGTCAACATGATCTATCTCTCTCTGGGCCATTGCGTCCCTTTTCTCTTTCAATTTCCTTTTTCGAGCAAAACACCCAAAGGTCATATCTGTGAGTAGATTTATATATTTATATATACAAATACATACATGCATGGGTGATTTCTTGCAATGAATTGAGATAGCGATGCGGGAAATGATCTTGAATGATGAACCTGAAACAAAGGATTAGAAAAAAGGGGTTGAGTGTGTACCCGACTAATCTCCTCTAAAGCTCAAGTTAGTCGGCATTGGAGTTATGAGCATAACGTATTTTCTATTCTTAGATTGCGTACATTGGTCCAACTTCTTGAGGGGTATTTATACTTGGGTTTGTAATGATGACAGTGCTCTTGAGTCGCATCTTAGAATTTAATGGTTTGCACTCATATTCTAGCATCATGAATGTCATCCCATCAAATCATCTAATGATTAGTCTCCTTAGGCGAGTGAACCTTTGCTCAGGAATCGTCGAGCATTCATGGACCATCCCCAAGCCATTAAATATCCCTTCTCAATGCTTGACACCTATACCCGAGTATTTACAACTTGGGAACAAGCACCTTCGGGGTTTACCAAGGACTTTAAGTTGCCGTAATAACCATTAATGCCATGTAATAATGACTTTCTTCACATCCTTCGAGGATCTAAACACTTATTAGTGGCTTTGCTATAGCCACTCAAGACCTCATTAATAAGCTGTCAGATATTTTTTAATGCTAAGCTCTAGGGGCATACTCTACCCTTCTTGTCATAACTCCTCGTTACTTTTCTCTGGCACCCTTTGCACTCTTTAACAGTTGTAATTGTCCACATGTCCATTTATTACTGNCTTTCCTGTCATAACTCCTCGTCACTTTTCTCTGGCACCCTTTGCACTCTTTAACAGCTGTAATTGTCCACATGTCCATTTATTACTGTCAACCCACCCGCCTAAAGTCCCGTCAATACATATGTATAAATGCACTTGATTTCATCTCAAGTTTGATACATATATATATATGGAATTTTTTGTTTGTTTGAGCTAATTAGGGTATCTAGTTTTGTATGTGTATAAGTGGGTCTGTGTGTGTGTGTTTTAGGCCACAAGGCCTATTGAAAGTCTGTTCCTCCTAAAATCAAAAGCAAGAATGTGACGGAAGAAGAACAATCTACTGAGGGAACTAAGCAAGTCTGAGAATGCCCCTCCAGATTATTCCCACACAATGATAAGTATGCAAGTGCTAAAAAAAGAGACCACCTAAGTTTAGATTTTACTTTAAAGTTAATCCGACGGCTATTATTAACACACCAAATTTAATAGGAAAAATATGCTCCTAAGAGTTTATTTGTTGTGACTTTTTAAAAGTACTTTTAAGACTTATAACTTCTCATAACTATTTTTTTTTTGAAAAAAAGGTAATGTTTGGAACCGTCCCATCATCACTGTCACCCAACCACCATAACTATCCCCACTACCACAACCATCACCCCCCCCCCCCCCCCCCC
>CAUOFW020001303.1:57110-104629 GCA_963454935.2 Ilex paraguariensis | reverse complement strand
ACCACCACCACCACCACCATTGCCGCCACCCCACCACCACCACCACAACTACTCTTGCCACCCGCACCACCACCACCACAACACCCACCGCCCTACCACCACCATCACTGTTGCCGTCACATTACCACCATCGCTATTATTATCGCCACCCTACCATTACCACACCCCATCGCCTTACCACCATCATTACCATTATTGTTGCCACCATCCTATCACCACCACCTCTACCACAACAACTACCACCACCACTATCATTGCCACCACACTACCACCCTTTACCATCGCCACCCTCCATTACTACCCTCATGACCATCACCACTACCGCCATTGTCACCACCCCACCACAACCACTATCACCACCCTCCACCCCCACGTCCACTACCACCCACCACCACCATTATCATCCACTACTGAATGTTATCACCGTCGTCTATCACCATCACCCACCACTATCGTAATCTTATTCTTATATTTATTACCACCATCATCCCATTACCACTGTCGCCCATGCTGACCCATCACCACCATTGTTGCCCATCACAACCCCTCCGCCACCCACTACCATAACCTACGACCACCTATCGTCGTCCATCATTGCCACTAGCCACTATTACCCACCCTTACCACACCAACCACCACCATCCGTCATCGCCCATCATTGTTATCACTCACTATCACCCACCCCCAGTCCACACCTATCATCACCACCACCACCCATTAGACTGTCGTCTAAAAGCACCCGTAGTCGCCCATCACCATTATCGTTACTGCCTACCGCCACTACCGTCACCTTATCACCATCACCGTCATCCACCACAACCACCGTCGTCACCCAAACCCACCACCACCGTTACCGTTGCCTCCTTACCACTGTTGTCGCCACCCACCACAACCATCATCGTCTTCCACCACCACTATTACCATCGCTTACTCCCACTACAATCGGTGTTTAAATTTATTTCTTTCTCCTTTATGTTTGTGATATAATTTTGAGTGTGAATTTAAATTTGTTTATTTTTGACCATTTTTTTATTATTTTGTGTCTTTTGACACGGGTAATAACTAATATATACATTTATATTTATATTACTTTAAAATGTCAGAATACCTAAAATTCCTTTTTTTCCAACTTTTCGCTACAACAATACAACTATCATTCATATCCTTTTGGTTTANCCTTCTTGTCATAACTCCTCGTTACTTTTCTCTGGCACCCTTTGCACTCTTTAACAGTTGTAATTGTCCACATGTCCATTTATTACTGTCAACCCACCCGCCTAAAGTCCCGTCAATAGATATGTATAAATGCACTTGATTTCATCTCAAGTTTGATATATATATATGGAATTTTTTGTTTGTTTGAGCTAATTAGGGTATCTAGTTTTGTATGTATATAAGTGGGTCTGTGTGTGTGTGTTTTAGGCCACAAGGCCTATTGAAAGTCTGTTCCTCCTAAAATCAAAAGCAAGAATGTGACGAAAGAAGAACAATCTACTGAGGGAACTAAGCAAGTCTGAGAATGCCCCTCCAGATTATTCCCACACAATGATAAGTATGCAAGTGCTAAAAAAAGAGACCACCTAAGTTTAGATTTTACTTTAAAGTTAATCCGACGGCTATTATTAACACACCAAATTTAATAGGAAAAATATGCTCCTAAGAGTTTATTTGTTGTGACTTTTTAAAAGTACTTTTAAGACTTATAACTTCTCATAACTATTTTTTTTTTGAAAAAAAGGTAATGTTTGGAACCGTCCCATCATCACTGTCACCCAACCACCATAACTATCCCCACTACCACAACCATCACCCCCCCCCCCCCCCCCNAGAATAAATTACTCAACCTAACTCAAAGACAACATCATATTTTAGTGATTACATAATCCAAACTAAAATAACAATTATATCATAATAACAAAAGTTACAACCACATGTTATACACGCAAATGAAAAAAGAATTCACCAAACAATTTACCACTGAACTACCAATTGTGCGGCCCGATGCGACGAAAAGATTTGAACATGTTGTAGCCAACTCATGAATTTGATTTGTAAAAATGTCAATGTCCGATTGAGAGATGGGATAAATAAGAAATCCCAACTATAGTAAAAAAACAATTAGATTTTCTCATATGTGGCAACTATTAAAGCAAAAAGAAATAGAACAAAAGCTACGATATAAGGAGGAATCAATTGAATTAACAGGACCCAAGATCCAAACACAAACCAAAGGATGGACCTTTGATAACAAATCACACTAATTTAAACCTTTATAATATCTTATAGATTTATACTATTGTTTTTTTCTCTAAAATGTATTGCTTGTTTTCTAGTTATATGAAACCAGTTAGCAATGTTATTTAAGGCGTAAAGCGAATCGAAACGAACCGATCTGCTGAGGGCCTACGCGAGAAGCGAGAAGCGAAACAAGCGCTTCGTTGAAGCAAAACGAACAATATAAAAAATAAGCAAATATTTTAGTTTCATACTTTGATTATTCCTAAATATTCAAGTTTTAACTTTACAAATATAAAATATTTAAATGTAATCAAAATGATAAACATATACATATTTTAAATAGACAAGATATTAAATATTGAACATTATTGTATTCTAAAAATAATCAATTGACATAATCACGTCATCTAAATGTAAAGTTAGCAAATGTGGGTTCGACTTTCACCGTGATTGATTAATATCATCATTAAATAAAACACTCACAAATTGGTTAATCAAATAGAGCATATAGCAAATTGATTAATCAATTTGATTAACCAAGCAAATTGATTAACAAGATCATTCACATCAAAACAAAGCATTTAACATTATCTAATCATAATAAGACAAATTGTCATATGATACATACTATTACACGAATCAATCAATTTATTTTATACATATACACATATAACATCATCTAAACTAAGGTTTGATTAATGTTAAAGAAGAAGGGGGAGGAGAAGGAGGATGAGGAGGAGGAGAAAATAAAAAAAACTGTAGTTAAGCGTTCACTTTTCTCGTTTGGCTCGCTTCTTCACTTCATCGCATAAGCTCGCTTTACCTAATCTCGCTTCGCCTTGGATGTTCAAGGTGACCAAGGTTCGCTTCGCTTCGATTCACTTCTCGCCTAGGCATCGCTTTTCACAACACATGGCATAAAAGTCTATTAACATAAGTTCAACGTCGACTACCACATGACAGTGCTGAAGATAAATCCATAAAAGCTTATAATTGAGTTAAACCCATGTTATTATATCAACCATTTCATCCTTGACTAAGTGTTCCCTAATATAAATGAAATCATAGATCAACNTACTTTTGGATGACGCAAAGAGCATGTATGAGCAGCATGCAGCTCTTTTTGCACTTCAAAATAATGGGGGAGATGAAGTTGTCTCTGCTATTGTCGAATCTTTAGGCGCAAAGAGTGCTCTCCTGGGACATGAGGTCTGTTGTAATCGTTTCACTTTGTCTGCTGATTTATATATTTTGTTGATCAACTCAATAAGGGTGGATGCTGGACAAGAATTTTTACCTGCAGAGGCTACCATTATTGTTGCATCTCTATGTGTAGTTCTATTTATCATTCATAAAGTTNGTTGTTCTTCTATTTTTTTAAATTAGGAGAATTGATTTTAGAGTAATGTTACATGGACTTAAAAATTATATTTGATAATTACAATTATTGATTTTACTGTGGAACCTAATATTTATTAGGACTCACTACCTATTCAACCGTTGAAATTATCAAATCTAATTTTAAGTCTACTTCTTAAGTCCATCTAATATTACTCTTGATTTTAATTTGGAGAGTTTGAAATTAACTTTATCTTATTAGTATAGATATACATAAATACATATAGTAACATTAAAAAAATAGTAATATTTGAACACAAAAAATAGTATCATTCAAATATAAAAATAGTATCATTTAAACATAAAAAAAGTAGTAAAATTTAAATACAAAAAAAATAATAATATTTAAAAACAAAAAAATAATAACATTGAGTATTAATATTTGAGAAAACAATTGTGGTAATATGTTCAACAAAATAATAATATGAACAATAACATATCTAACAAAAACAGTAATATGAACAATAACATAGTAAAAAAAATTTATATATATTGGGAGGGAAATAGAGAGAGAGTATTTGTTGTTCTTTGAATTTGAATTTGAATTTCAATTTATGTAAAAAATTTATTGGCATATCTTCATTAATAATGAATTAAGAATAATAATTCTCAAGTTAGAAAATTAATTTAAATATTTTAAAAAAAGGGTATTTTAAAATTTTAAAAAAATAATAAACTTAACTAGTTAGTAAGATCAAAAACAAACTTATTTTTAAATAAATTTTTTTAACAGATTAAACTCACTATAAGGTGAACTCAGCCGCAATTTTCACGTGTTTGAATCATGCCACACACTGGATTTTAGTCGGACACCAATTTGTCAGTCTGAGGCAGCCCTTTTATGGAGATTTAGAACACATCTTTTGCGTGTTATTACGAAGAAAATTTTTATTTTCCCATGGTGTATTGTTATATCTAGTACAAGTTTTCTTCCATCATGCTATTTGTGCTAGCCCTATTGGGCCTAACCAAGCAAAGATCATTACGGGGAAAATTTTGAAAAAAGAAAAGCATTGCAAGTGAAGATTTATTTATTGTGAAAAGACTCACATTTTGACCACTTTCATTTTTTTCTTTTATCCTTATTTCTTCTGAGGCAAGGGAATTTTCTTTTTCACCAAAAAAATTTGATTTTTCCCTTTTCTTGTGTTTTGCATATAATTATGAAAAATGGAAACTGATAATGATCACTGAATAAGAAATATAGTGGGAAATTTATGAAACTTAACTTGTATCTTTGTGTCAAAAAAATATAGAGATGCTTAATTTTTTACAGTTGATTCGACCAATTTTCTTTTCTCTAATTATATCTACTATTTCATTGTTTAAACTGCTATCAATGAGAGAAGAGGAGGAGGGGCGACTGGAGTATGTGGTAAATTTACCTTCAGTGAGGATGACAAATTTTGTGTGGTGTTGATTTTTGACGATCTTAGTATGTAATTGGCTTTGTTGGTCTAACCCTTGACCCTTCCTAATTCTAATTCATCCAAGGACCCAATTAATGTAATACATGAATTTCATTTTCCTTTAGTTATTTGTTATTGTTTATTTTTGTCATCTCAAAATAGTATATGTGTGTGCACCAACTAGTATGCAGATGTGTAAGTATGTATGTATGTGTATTGGTCTCAAGCTCTTACGAACTGCACAGATGAGAGTTATCAACTCCACAGATGATAGTTATCAACACATATTTAGCACACATCATGCCCNACTTAACTAGTTAGTAAGATCAAAAACAAACTTATTTTTAAATAAATTTTTTTAACAGATTAAACTCACTATAAGGTGAACTCAGCCGCAATTTTCACGTGTTTGAATCATGCCACACACTGGATTTTAGTCGGACACCAATTTGTCAGTCTGAGGCAGCCCTTTTATGGAGATTTAGAACACATCTTTTGCGTGTTATTACGAAGAAAATTTTTATTTTCCCATGGTGTATTGTTATATCTAGTACAAGTTTTCTTCCATCATGCTATTTGTGCTAGCCCTATTGGGCCTAACCAAGCAAAGATNAAAATAATCTCAACATGTCTAACTCAAAGTTAAGTGGTCCGCATTGACACATCACTGTCCAACACAAACCATTGCGTAATCAATCTCAAGAATAAATTACTCAACCTAACTCAAAGACAACATTATATTTTAGTCACTATGCAAATCCAAATCAAAATAACATTTATAACATAATAACAAAAGTCGAACACATGTTACTCGTACAACAAAAATTGCTTTTAAGGAGACTGTAGTTCATATGCATCTTGGAAAAACCAATATAAACTACTAATTTCAAGTCATTAACGACAAAGCAAGCTTACTTCGCCATGAAATCATGTCTTAATTATCTCTAGGAGATTGACGGGAAAACAAAAGACTTTTATGACAAATTAAGCTCGGTTCCATAGCATTTTGCACACTATCAACACCTACATTATCAAATTTATAATTAATTAAATAATTTAACCAAAAGTATAACATCACCTAAAACAGCATCACATTGAAATTTTGTCAAATGAAGATTTAAATACCAAACAAAGATTCTCAAGAAAATCCTTACTCAATAACCCTTTTCCACAAAAATATACAAACTCAAGGAAACCAATTTTTTTTCTTTAATTCCAACCATCAAATCTTGTGTGTGTTTGAGGCATACAGAGAGAAGCGAAGAGATAACGCTAATGTGTGTGGGAGAGGATGGTGTACATATGTGCATGTGTTGTGTGTATGCGCGATGTGTGTTTGATCGTTGTGTTTTAACTATGTGTGTGAGTCAAGAGAGGGAGAAAGAGAGAAAAATACCTGAACGATGAGATGATCCATGAGAGAGAAAGAGAGAGAGGAAAGAGAGAGGGTGAGGGGGCGTTACGCAAAAAGGGGTTTGGTGGGAGGCGTGGAAAATTATACCTCAAGTGTGGGGGTGTGTGTCACACGTACAATGTGTTTGGGCAAGATTTAGTTTTTGAGTGAAATATATTGTGAGTCTTTTGATTAGATTAGATGGATTTAAATGAAATCTAAACCATTTGCTTAAAATTCAATCAAATCCTTATTATTTTTGTGCTTTCTCAACTTTGGAGATTCAAAATTGACTAACTTATTATTATAGATAGACAGTATAGGTTTCTCAAGCCTCCCACCTAAAGGCACTTTGCAACCTAAAAAAATCAATACAATTTGAAATTATTTTTTCTTCATTTGGTTTAATTAAAAAATAAATAAATCAATATAGCCCCTAATATTATTTAAAAAAAAAATGTACTAAATTTTCTCTAAAAATAGTAGGAAAATCTCAACCTGTCTATAAAGCTTATATATCACGTTGTATGTATCTTTGTCCAACACAACCATTGCATTGCCCCCAACAAAAAATATTGCATAATCAATCTCAAGAATAAATTACTCAACCTAACTCAAAGACAACATCATATTTTAGTCATTACATAATCCAAACTAAAATAACAATTATATCATAATAACAAAAGTTACAACCACATGTTATACACGCAATGAAAAAAGAATTCACCAAACAATTTACCACTGAACTACCAATTGTGCGGCCCGATGCGACGAAAAGATTTGAACATGTTGTAGCCAACTCATGAATTTGATTTGTAAAAATGTCAATGTCCGATTGAGAGATGGGATAAATAAGAAATCCCAACTATAGTAAAAAAACAATTAGATTTTCTCATATGTGGCAACTATTAAAGCAAAAAGAAATAGAACAAAAGCTACGATATAAGGAGGAATCAATTGAATTAACAGGACCCAAGATCCAAACACAAACCAAAGGATGGACCTTTGATAACAAATCACACTAATTTAAACCTTTATAATATCTTATAGATTTATACTATTGTTTTTTTCTCTAAAATGTATTGCTTGTTTTCTAGTTATATGAAACCAGTTAGCAATGTTATTTAAGACGTAAAGTGAATCGAAACGAACCGGTCTGCTGAGGGCCTACGCGAGAAGCGAGAAGCGAGAAGCGAAACGAGCGCTTCGTTGAAGCAAAACGAACAATATAAAAAATAAGCAAATATTTTAGTTTCATACTTTGATTATTCCTAAATATTTAAGTTTTAACTTTACAAATATAAAATATTTAAATGTAATCAAAATGATAAACATATACATATTTTAAATAGACAAGATATTAAATATTGAACATTATTGTATTCTAAAAATAATCAATTGACATAATCACGTCATCTAAATGTAAAGTTAGCAAATGTGGGTTCGACTTTCACCGTGATTGATTAATATCACCATTAAATAAAACACTCACAAATTGGTTAATCAAATAGAGCATATAGCAAATTGATTAATCAATTTGATTAACCAAGCAAATTGATTAACAAGATCATTCACATCAAAACAAAGCATTTAACATTATCTAATCATAATAAGACAAATTGTCATATGATACATACTATTACACGAATCAATCAATTTATTTTATACATATACACATATAACATCATCTAAACTAAGGTTTGATTAATGTTAAAGAAGAAGGGGGAGGAGAAGGAGGATGAGGAGGAGGAGAAAATAAAAAAAACTGTAGTTAAGCGTTCACTTTTCTCGTTTGGCTCGCTTCTTCACTTCATCGCATAAGCTCGCTTTACCTAATCTCGCTTCGCCTTGGATGTTCAAGGTGACCAAGGTTCGCTTCGCTTCGATTCACTTCTCGCCTAGGCATCGCTTTTCACAACACATGGCATAAAAGTCTATTAACATAAGTTCAACGTCGACTACCACATGACAGTGCTGAAGATAAATCCATAAAAGCTTATAATTGAGTTAAACCCATGTTATTATATCAACCATTTCATCCTTGACTAAGTGTTCCCTAATATAAATGAAATCATAGATCAACACCATGAAACTCAAATTAATCTAACTCACAAATTACATCAATTACACCAAATTCACCAAAAATCTCAAAAAAAAAAAAAAAAACTAATTCACAACAATGAATACAAATCTCAAACAACAAATTCACAGAGACAACACCAAATTCATAAAATCGAACAAAAAATAAACAAAATCTAAAACATTTAAACCCAAAACAACCTTGTTGGGGAGAAGGTCGCCTCTTAGGTGTAACAAATTAACTTTTAATAGTTTTGCCTAAACACAATAAATCTTGTACAGACGCATGGATTTTTCAAATATATAATTAGCTTAAATCTTTTCATTGACAACTAATCAAGGAAAATCTCCACAGTTTTAGATAGAGTAAGTGTAATTAACCAATTATTAAGTCAAATAACCCAAAAAANTTAATCTTGTACAGACTGTCGCATGGATTTTTCAAATATATAATTAGCTTAAATCTTTTCATTGACAACTAATCAAGGAAAATCTCCACAGTTTTAGATAGAGTAAGTGTAATTAACCAATTATTAAGTCAAATAACCCAAAAAAGTCTGAAATGATAGTTTAATGAAATCAAAAAAGTCCAATGATAGAAATNTAAATCTTGTACAGACGCATGGATTTTTCAAATATATAATTAGCTTAAATCTTTTCATTGACAACTAATCAAGGAAAATCTCCACAGTTTTAGATAGAGTAAGTGTAATTAACCAATTATTAAGTCAAATAACCCAAAAAAGTCTGAAATGATAGTTTAATGAAATCAAAAAAGTCCAATGATAGAAATGATAGCTCTAGTGCTTATCAGAGTCTTACCAAGTGGCCTTACATAAGAGTCCATCTAGCATCGTTTGGCTAGCAGTCATAATTAATCTATATATAAATGGAAGATGGAAAGAAAATTTTGAAAATCAGGGTTATCTTGCTCAAATGTTCATCAAACAACGGTTGTGTTATATAAAGCACACAAAAAATGATCTTGAAAAGGCTTCTTATTTTAAATAGTTAAACTACACCCATTTAAACAATGAAACCAAACCGAGATCTAATGAACCCATCCACATTCACGCACAAAGAAACTCAAACAATAAGAACAAGTTTATAGAACCAAAAGCATCCCTAAATTTATGAATCATCTCCCAAATTAAGGGTGTGAACACATAGCTACAAAGCAAATTAAAAGACAAACTTACAAATAAGTTCAAACTCCATCAATCAACCACCAAGTAACCCAAGCAAACTTTCAAACTATTTAACCCAAATAACAACTATTTTGGTATAATCCCAAAATTATCCCATTTAATATATGAAAAGTTTATTTAAAAAAAAACACATTCCATAATCCCAAGTAGTTAAAGAAAAAGATAATCTCAAAAAATATAACACCAAATGTTAATTCACATTCACAACCAACTAACAACTGCAACCTTGTAAATTAGCTAATTTGGTGAAAAAAAAGGAGGAAAATTAAAAAGGAAACCAACACCTGCCTTTATTTTCTTTCCAAGAATCTCTTCTTGAGCATTGTGCCATTTAAAAGCAAGTGGGTTCTCAATAGATGGGTCCAAAACATAGAAAAGGAATATTAAGTTATCTACTCTTATTTTCGCAACTCTAAAAACAATCATAATAGTTCAGTCTCTTAATATTCAAACTCTTCAATGGTCACCCACATGGAATCAAAGAACAAAAGGAATTTGGCATATTCCTTTAGTATTTTCAATTTAAACACAAATCTTTGCATTGAATTAGATTATTGGTAAAACAACTCTATCAAGAACTACTTTAGAACTTCAAGTATACACCAAACCAAATGACTTTTATTGAACAAAAATAACATAAAAGCAGTCAAAAACAATGTTGTACCCATAGCTATTAACCACCACGATAGACACAACACACGACACCAATGACACAACCCACTATTGACATAGAACTAACAAAGCGTAGATACATACCAAAGATTTATTAGCAACGATAAAAGAATCATGAGCTCATGTTTTGCTTTCTTATTGTTTATAGAATTTCATCCATACAATGCAAGATACTTGGAAGATGTAAAAAAAAAAATCATCTAAACATACCTGTAACTAATATAACCTTCTAATTTCAATTTGTGATTCATTCAATATGNGTTCTATTGTGTGTGTGTGAGACTTGAGAGAGAGAGGGGTACTTGGGCTATGGCAGACGAACGATCGGGAAGAGAGAAGGAGAAAGGGTATCTGGGCCTCTAACCGTCTGGTCTTCTTCCGGCAGAGGAGTGAGAAGTGAGAGAGAAAAATGTCCCAGGAGTGCAGTGTTGATGGGAAAAGAGGAGAGATGGGTATTGACTGTTGATGGGGTTGTGTGACAGGCATGTAGTGTCTTTGGGTAGGATTTGGGTTTTAAGCGGGATGAATTGTGAGGCATTAGATTTAATTAAATGGAGATGATATATGAATTATATATTTAAATTTTAATTAAATTCTAGCAGTTCTTCTGTTTTTTTAAATTAGGAGAATTGATTTTAGAGTAATGTTACATGGACTTAAAAAGTAGACTTAAAAATTAGATTTGATAATTACAACCATTGATTTTACTGTGGAACCTAACATTTATTAGGACCCACTACTTATTCAACGGTTGAAATTATCCAATCTAATTTTAAGTCTACTTCTTAAGTCCATCTAGTATTACTCTTGATTTTAATTTGGAGAGTTTGAAATTAACTCTATCTTATTAGTATAGATATACATAAATACATATAGTAACATTAAAAAAAATAGTAATATTTAAACACAAAAAATAGTATCATTCACATATAAAAATAGTATCATTTAAACATAAAAAAAGTAGTAAAATTTAAATACAAAAAAAATAATAATATTTAAAAACAAAAAAATAATAACATTGAGTATTAATATTTGAGAAAACAATTGTGGTAATTTGTTCAACAAAATAATAATATGAACAATAACATATCTAACAAAAACAGTAATATGAACAATAACATAGTAAAAAAAATTTATATATATTGGGAGGGAAATAAAGAGAGAGTATTCGTTGTTCTTTGAATTTGAATTTGAATTTCAATTTATGTAAAAAATTTATTGGCATATCTTCATTAATAATGAATTAAGAATAATAATTCTCAAGTTAGAAAATTAATTTAAATATTTTAAAAAAAGGGTATTTTAAAATTTTAAAAAAATAATAAATTTAACTACTTAGTAAGATCAAAAACGAACTTATTTTTAAATAAATTTTTTTAACAGATTAAACTCACTACAAGGTGAACTCAGCCGCAATTTTCACGTGTTTGAATCATGCCACACACTGGATTTTAGTCGGACACCAATTTGTCAGTCTGAGGCAGCCCTTTTATGGAGATTTAGAACACATCTTTTGCGTGTTATTACGAAGAAAATTTTTATTTTCCCATGGTGTATTGTTATATCTAGTACAAGTTTTCTTCCATCATGCTATTTGTGCTAGCCCTATTGGGCCTAACCAAGCAAAGATTATTATGGGGAAAATTTTGAAAAAAGAAAAGCAATGCAAGTGAAGATTTATTTATTGTGAAAAGACACACATTTTGACCACTTTCATTTTTTTTCTTTTATCCTTATTTCTTCTGAGGCAAGGGAATTTTCTTTTTCACCAAAAAAATTTGATTTTTCCCTTTTCTTGTGTTTTGCATATAATTATGAAAAATGGAAACTGATAATGATCACTGAATAAGAAATATAGTGGGAAATTTATGAAACTTAACTTGTATCTTTGTGTCAAAAAAATATAGCGATGCTTAATTTTTTACAGTTGATTCGACCAATTTTCTTTTCTCTAATTATATCTACTATTTCATTGTTTAAACTGCTATCAATGAGAGAAGAGGAGGAGGGGCGACTGGAGTATGTGGTAAATTTACCTTCAGTGAGGATGACAAATTTTGTGTGGTGTTGATTTTTGACGATCTTAGTATGTAATTGGCTTTGTTGGTCTAACCCTTGACCCTTCCTAATTCTAATTCATCCAAGGACCCAATTAATGTAATACATGAATTTCATTTTCCTTTAGTTATTTGTTATTGTTTATTTTTGTCATCTCAAAATAGTATATGTGTGTGCACCAACTAGTATGCAGATGTGTAAGTATGTATGTATGTGTATTGGTCTCAAGCTCTTACGAACTGCACAGATGAGAGTTATCAACTCCACAGATGATAGTTATCAACACATATTTAGCACACATCATGCCCTGTTTGCCTTTTTTCGATTCTTTGATATCATAGTAAAATGTGAGTGAAGGTTATAATGATGTATAAAACTGGTCTCGTGTAAGAACAACAGTCGAATATGTGAAAATATGTAATTAATGGACAATAAATAAGGTAATTAATGGAAAAATAGTAAATATGAAATTAACGCACAGATATATAGTAGTTCAGTTCGGGTGACCTACTCCCATCTCCAAAAACGGAGCGGTGGTTGAGGGGTCTTTATTGATAAATAAAGTAAGAGAGAGAGAGAGAGAGAGAGAAAGCTCTGGGAGGTATATGCTTAGGGAGAGATACACTAGTTAGGAGAGAGAAACTATGTGTGTTAGGGGATGTAGAGAAATAAAACTCAATGTCTAGTGAGCTGTCAAGATGTAGAGATGTGTCTCTCCATGTGAAAAGAGCTTACAATATATAGGTATGATGAGGCAGTGAGGTGAGACGGTGCCGTGAGTGTGAGAACACTACTTCTTCGGAAATAATAGTTACAAAAAGCAAGTATAGGTATGATTGATCTTTATTAGTGTATATCCCGATAATCTCTCTCCCACATGCTTTTTTGTGTCTTGGATTAGATCGAATTGATAAAATAGGTTGGGCTGCCTTGACTTACTGGGTCTGGCCCAGTTAAATTTTGCCTAATTAATATAAAACTACTACATATAAAATAAATTAAAGTGGCTGTCAAACATATTTTTTGTTTTAGTTTTCATAATATCTTAAACAAAAATAATGATCAAACATGTTTTCTTTTTCAACTTTTTACAATTAAAAAATAAAAACTATTTCTATTTTTCAACTTTTTACAATTAAAAAATAAAAAACGTTATGAAAGGCACTGTAATTAAAAAGTAAATAGCAACATAAAAAGAACAAGAAGAGCGTGCAGGTGATCAGATCTCTTCGTGTAGGAACAATGCTACTTCTAATATTCCCGTACCTCGTATGTTGTGGAAATCGGTCCTGTACCTCGAATGTTTATTCATATGTGATTATATGGCCACCCCTTTCTGCCAAAAGTGTCAACTCGAGCTCCTTTACTTCCAAATCTTGCATTTCAACACAATAATTCAGTTGATTGTAAGGTTTGAACTGACTGAGGTCCCAATAACTTAACCACATCACATATTCATTTGGTTCAGGAAGCCCAAAATATACTGGCGAGCACACCATCTGCTTGTAGCTCTCACTGTCTGGTGAGTTGTTGTTGCTCTCATTAGTGATTACCATTTTAATGAAACTTATACTTGACAAGTTTTCTCTTTTGACCGCATATACACAACGTACCATCAACTTGTGAGCCGTGAGATCAAGATCTGAAGGGAAAGCACCCACTATTTTTTTTTTCATGGACGCTGAAAACAAAATTCTCCTGCCCGGAACAATCCTAGTAGGAAGAAATATGCTGAACACTTTGCCTTGGGACAATCCCTGTGCCATGAAATTTTCAATTTTCAGTACTACATGTGCGCCCAAGAGAGAGAGAGAGAGAGAGAGAGAGAGAGAGAGAGAGAGAGAGAGAGATAGAGATAGAGAGAGAGAGAGAGAGAGATAGAGATAGAGAGAGAGAGAGAGAGAGAGAGAGAGAGAGAGAGAGAGAGAGAGAGAGATAAAACCTGAATGGGGAGCTTCTTTTTTGCCCAGGTGAAGGGATTGAACAATTCCACCTTAGTGCTTTGGATGGATTCTATGTTGGACAACCCAAAAATGTCCTTAATTTCTGCATCTATGTTTGCTAGGGGTACTATCTTAAACAAACCTTGCATCTCTGTTAAATTGATGCAATTATCTATGTCATACAAGTTTGGGGAGACTGTAGATGATGCATATGTTATTTTTTCCAACGATGTGCAATTTGATGCATGTAAGACCCGTATACTAGGGTTTAGTCCTGCAAGTGCGTTCAGCCGTGTGCAAGAACGTACATCAAGCGAAAAGAGACTCCTAAGATCTTTCACAAAATCCGGCAAGGTACAAATTGGATTATTGCTTAGATCTAGGACCCTCAACAAGGGTAGGCTACCAAAACCATTAGGAAAATCACCATCAGACAGATTGCAACCTTCAAGACTTAACCTTACTAATGAACTTGGCAGAATAGTCTTTGACAATTCAGGACGACTTCTTAATGCTGATCTCCCAAACCACATGTGTAAATACCATGGCTTAATCTCTATGGTAGTAGACGTTGATACGCTTAGGTCCATTTCATTAGCTTGCAACACTTTAAGTGATTTCATCTCTCTCAGCTCCAATGTAAACTCCTCAAGGTTTGAGCAACCAGAAATAGTTAATTTTTCAAGAGACGTAAGCATGAAAATATTTCTTGGAAGCTTCTTCAGATTTTTACAGTCTTTCAGATTCAAGAGAACAAGGCTCCCAAGATTTTCAATTGATTTATGAACATCAACCAAATTAACACAACCCTTTAGGATCAACCTCTCAAGATTGGGAAGCCCTGAGAAGTTGGGGGTTTCAGTAAGTCCATGGCAATACCTGAGGTCAAGGAATTTCAAAAACTGAAGAGACTGTGAAAAAGAAAAAAGAGGGGAAATTAATGTTAGAGATGTGAAAACAATAGAAACCGACCAAAAATAAGAGATAAAAAGAGTACCACGATGGATTAGTATCACACCTTAGTTCCCTTCCACAAAATTTTTAAGCTACTATTGCGCATGTCAATGGCAACCAGGTTGTCCATAGGAAAATCACTTGGCAAATATTGCCAAGGAAATCCATGCCAACACAACCATCTTAAATTCTTAGGAAACTCTTTGTAGCCTCCAATAAGTCGGACATAGTTGATCTGCAGTAGTCTTAATTGGTGCATTCTTGTGAATGCATCAGTTTTCAAGATGGCCTCATTTGAATTTTTAATATTCAAGATACTCTTGGCATGCTCATCTTCCTCAAGTATCCTCATATTGAGAGCAAGACCTTCGATTGTCTCGGTGCCCTAATAATAAAAAACAATAGATGGTTAACAAGCATGCCAGCATATGGAAACGCACATGAACGTACACAAGTTAGAAGTAATTTTCTTACAAATCTATCTCGCAATACTTCAAAGGAATCCTTGTAATTCCACAATCTACTACGTCTGCCAAGATCTTTTGGTGATTTCTGACAAATAATGTCTCTGCCCATCTGCTGAAGCAATTTATTCATCATAAACTTATTCTCATTGTTTATGGTTAAGAGACATCTGTCCACAAGCCTCTTAATTCCACGTGATGTGTAAAAATCACATTCTTGAAGTATTGCATCGACATAGGCATTGTCCATTCCAACAAAAAAACAAGCAATCTCAAGGAATAGTTCTTTGTCACGTTCATTTTGTAAAGAATCATAGCCTATTCTAATCTTATCCAAGATCCCATCTTCATCAATTGCTTTAAATTTCTTTGATACACTAGTCCATGGATCCACTTTTGGATCCTTCGCAGCACACAGGGAACGACCTAAAACCTTAAGAACCAAAGGAAGCCCTCCGCAATGTTGGACAACCCCTTTAGAGCACTCCATGAAACCTTCAGGGGGATGATTTTGCTCAAAAGCATGCCAACTAAAAAGCTCAAGTGACTCACGATCATTCATTTTCACAATATCATAGATCTCCACTTTATAAGGCTCTAGCAAATGCTTGTTCGTGGTTGTGATGATAATTTTACATCTCGGATGGAACCACTTGTGCCTTTTAAGAATTGCTTCTAGTTGACGTTTATGGACCACATCATCTAAAACAACAAGAACTCTACGAGAAAATACGAACTCCTTTATCTCCCAGGTTCCTTCATTAACATCTCTTCTTTCTACCTTTATACCTTTTCGAAAATATGAAAGAAGTTTTCCTTGTAATTGAATCAAACCATCAGATGTTTTGGGAGTTTCACTTATATTTTCAAGAAAACAACTGCCTTCAAATCTATTAAAGTTCAAATCAAAAAGATATCGGGCAGCGGCTGTTTTTCCAATTCCACTCATCCCGCAGATCGCCATGATGCCCAAATTTGTTGACTCATTTAACCACAAGTCAACCATTGCAGATCTATAAGTCATTCCAATAAGCTTGGGTTTAACAGTTAAGACTTTGTAAACCACATAATCGTTAACCACTTCAATAATTTTCTTGATGAATTTTGCTTCATACCTACACATGGATTCACCGAAGTGAACGAGTAATCAAATTATCCATTTCAGAAAATAGAAATATGTTGAAAGAAAGAATTCAACCCGAAAGGCAAAAAATGTTGAACTTAATTTTTTAGACCATCTACCTTTGTTTTCCTTTTTTGATTAAAAGTTTTATTTCAACATATGTTCAAAAATTACAAATACTTTTGAAAATCCAATACCTCGTTTCTATTATATAGATTATCAAAACATTTTAAAAATTTTCCAAACTCAAGAAAAGACTGTGTGAGAGATTACCCATCAGCTTCGTTCGCCAAGACCATCCCTCCGTATTCTCCAACTTCTTCAAGCGCTTCCCTCCATTGTTTCACCTTGTCCTCCAACTCCTTTTTCTTTTTGTAATCCCTTTCCATCTTGACCCTGTTTTCATGTTTAACAAATGCTTCTGCAAAATCTCCTGTCTGCTTCCTAACATCGCTTGGATCCACATCGTAGAAGACGGGTAGAACAAAATGATTCAAGTTCGTCCTCTTACGGTTGAGGATCATGACTACTTCATCAAGACACCATCTGGAAGAAGCATAATCCTTTGAGAAGACAATTATCGAACTCTTTGACTGTGGGATTGCTTTTTCCAGTTCAGAACCAATAGGTTCTCCTCTCTTTGCCTCGTCTTCATCTCTAAAAGTTCGAAAACCTGCATTCACCAAAGCTTCGTAGAGGTGGTCAGAAAAAGTCTTGCGAGTTTCACCTCTGAAACTCAAGAACACATGATAAGTATATGGATCGAACACAGAAGAGGAGGCTTCTGCGGCTCCCACGGCAGCCATGTAGGGAACAAAGGCCTTGGTAGATGTCAAAAAAGGTTTTGGCGGATGAAGAACAATTATGCAAGAGAGCTTCTTGGATGGGAGAGTCTGTCTCAAGCAATTAAGATCTCTTCATCCTCTTCTGATCCGCAAAAATAGTTATTTTAATAGGAGAATAAATTTTAACTCAAATGTGCATTCTAAATGAAGTGATTATTGGATAAGTGGATTCTATCAATTTTTTTAAATGGAATTTATTGATCTAATTGTCCTCTTTAATCTGATTTGTAAATTCAAATTACGGGTTTGAATTAGATATCATTACTCATTTTTATACACTTTTTTATCATTTGCAAATCTAATAACATCGATTTCCACGGCCCTTTCACTTTCATAGACTTGGAAAATTAAAGCCACTTACCACATCGATTTCCACGACCCTTTCACTTTCATAGACTTGGAAAATTTAAGCCACTTACCACATCGATTCTCTTTCCTTGCCCTTTCCTCGCGTGATAAAGACTAAATCTTTTCTTTTTATTTTACAGTAACGTTATATTAATTTAAAATTTAAATTTGATAATTACGATTATTAATTTTATTGTGAATCCCTTTCATATACTTGAACAACCTACTTGTGGATTATTAATTACCTATCAACCATTGTTTCTCTTCTACGTGGCAGAGATATAACTATGGATAACTATAAAAAAAGTAGTAGGTTTTGAACACGTTAACGACGACAAAAAAATGACGATTGTGCAAACGTATCCTGCAACAAAGACAATTAATTTTTTTAATTTATAAAATATAATAATAATTAAAATTAATTTAACTTTATCTACTTCAAATATATAATATAAAACTCATTCTAATTTTTTTTTTGATAAAAAATATCGACCCCTAATAACAGACAACCTCATTCATTCATATTTACATTTCTCATCTGTCTTGCATCTCTTATTTTCTCTATCTTCAGTTTTCATATTAAAGAAAAGAAAAAAAAATATATTACTATTTAAAGTATAAATATTGCATTAATATAAGTATAAAAACTATATTACTTTTCATTGATAATGCGACCAACTAAATTTTATTATATTAAATTTGGTCAAGCTTACTAGGGATTCACCTATGAACTTCTACATGCAATGTTATGTGGATTTAAAATTCTGATCGATTATATTATTAATGTAATTGTAGGTCTTAATATTTATTTTGACTCATTATCTATTCAATAGTTGTAATTCATCAAATCATTATTTTAAGTTCAAATAACATTTTTCTACTTCTATTGCACAGTTTTGAGTTTCTATTAAATTAAAACGACAAAATATTGAGAAAAAATGACACAACAAATGAGAGCACTTGGAGTTGATGGTGAGTAACATCGAAGGTGAGTAACAACTATTCTGCCAATCCTAATCGTACTTCCATATCAATTTTCCTCTGTTATATATCATTCCAATTGAGTTTTGCGATAATTTTTGACGAATTGGAGTTGATGGTAGTCGGAAATAGGCTCACATAAATCATACCTGATCATCTTCTTACTGGTTTTGGTGCAGAGGCTCCAATGCCCTTAAAGTTCCTTTTGTCCATCTGCTATGCTGCTTTCGTAAAAGGAGATGTTTCAAAGATTGAGGTTGATGCTTCTGTGAGTGTAGAGGCCTCTCAGCTCTATCCAGAGGTGAGATACACAACTGTGGACGAATTCCTCAATCAGTTCGTCTAAGATCCAGCAAGGAGACTCAATTCTCTGCCTTTGCTTCTGCTCTAATAATCTTAATAAATCTTCCGTGTAAAATGCTGCACTTCATAGTTTTCTGTATTGAAACAATGAATTTTGAATCTTGTGTTTAAGCAAATATGAAACAATATCAAAAAACCAGACTCGTGCTTCGAAACAAGGACTACACTTTTCCAAAAGGATTTGACTGTTCAAGATCATAAATGAATAGACAATAAGTATTAGATAAATCATATGCCAAAAGTACTATTTCAACTTATATATTATATGTTCAATGATATTTTTAGTTCCTAAAGTATGCATTTTTTATCAATTTAGTCCAGATTATATCAATTTTGTTAATTTGATCTCTAAAGTATTCAATTCATGTCATTTTGGTTTCAAATCAGACAATTCATCAAGTTTTATAACAGAAGTAATCACGTGTCATTTTTTTAGACGATATTACGTACCCAACACGTGATCATTCCATCAAAAACTTAATGATTTAATCAATGTAGAGACTAAAATGACACAAATTAAATATTTTAAGGACTAAATTAACAAAATTGATTCAACGAGGATTAAACTAAATAAAAAATGCATATTTTAGAAATTAAAACTACTACTAACCCTATATTATTTCTTTACTTTCTAAAACAAAACAAACACTTTTACTCTGTTCTCTTTGCTTTCTAATTAATGGCTCATGGGCATCATGAAATGTCCCTTCCTTCCACGTCTTTCTTCCCCTTCCTTTTTATTTTTTATCTGGTTATCGTACAATTTAAAAAACTAAATACAAAATTATTAAAAATTAGGGTGATAAAATAATTATGAAAAGTTAGAGTGGTAATTTCAGGTCCCCTTGGCTCACGCATTAAAGCCTCGAGCTAGCAAGCCTATATATCGTTTTTGAAATAATTGGACGGTCGGTGTTCTTCCTAATTGTCTTTTTTGAAGCTCTGATGCCACTCGTACGCATACAGTGTAAAGATTTTTGAGTTCAAATTTTCCCACAAACGCTAGGACTTCACGAAGAGAGAAATGAAACACAAACATCTATATCGCTAGTCGAATGCTATCTCCAATGACACTAATAAATACAATCGAAATGGAAAACGAAAGAATTTATGAAAGAAAGATCGAAGAAAACATAGATAAAGATGCTGGTGTAGGTATGAGAATATCTCGATTGATGAATTGGGAATCCACCTCTTCCTGTTCATCGTACACAAGACAGATTCCAATCTCCTTTATCTCCAAGCCATAGGTTCAAACTGAAACCTAAGCTTCCAATGACTTAATCACATCATACATCTGTCTGGTTCCAGAAATCCCCAAAATATTGGCTTATAAATCACCTTATTCTTGATCCCGTTATTGATGTCAGCTTCAATACATTCTCCACCCATCCAGTGTTTTTTATCAATCGCATAAACACAACACATACTCAACTTGTGAATTTCAAGATTAAGAGCTAAAGGGACGGTAAAAGATATCGAGGACCCTGCTTTTGAATTGGTGAACCAGCCTGGAACATTGCTACCAAGTAGAAATGTGTTGAATATTCCTTCTTCGAGCAGTACCTATGCCATGAAAAGTACAGTTTTGCCTCTTACACTTACAAATGCACACAATTGAGGGAGAGAGTGTGTGGGAGGGGAGGGAGAGAGCACCTGAATGGGGGCTTATTTTTCATTGATGTTACGGTACTGCACAATTCCACCTTACTGCTTCCGATGGATTCCATGTTAGGCAAACCCAAATTGTTGATTGTATGTGCATCAAAATTTTCTATGGGTTCTAACTTAAAATGACCTTGCAACTCCACTAGATTCTCACAAAAAGCTATGTCAGATTCCACAGGTGATGCGTAGGTTACTTTTTCCAACAATGGGCAACCTCTAGTACATAAGTAGGATTCTATGAAGGGTAGCCCCGCAAGTGTTTGTAGCTCTTTACACCATGATACGTCCAACATATGGAGACTGTTAAGACTTTGGACACAGTCTGGTAGGTTTCGAATTGGATTGGCGCTTAGATTTAGATACCGCAACAAGGGTCAGGCTTTGAAACTCTTAGGAGAAACACCATCATTTAAATTGCATCTTGCAACACTTAAGTTTACCAATGAAGGTGGAAGCAACAAAGTTGGACTGTAATCCACAGGGCATTTGGTTGAAAATAGGTTGAATGGGTTGACCAGTTCTACTCCATTACCTCGAAACACTTTAAGGGAATGCATTCCTCTTAGATCTGGACACTTCTCAAGATTTGAGCAACCAAAAATATTTAACGTTTCAAGAAATCTAGGTATGTCAAAAGTTCTTGGCAGCTTCTTCAGATTTTTACAATTTTTCAGATTCATGTAAACATGTCTCCGAAGTCTTGAAATTGATTCATGAACTTCAACCAATTTTCCACAATCACTTAGGATCAATCTCTCAAGACTAGGGTTGTAGTGAGGTCATGGCAATGTCTGAGGTCAAGGATTTTTAAGAACGTAAGAATCTGTTAAAAGATCAACAAAGAGGGAAGTTGATATCACAGACATGCAAATGATAACCCCCACCCCCAAAGAAACAAAGTGCAAAAAGAGGAGGGCAATGGTGGATGAGTAGCATACCTCGATTCCCATCCATACCTGTTCTAAGCTACTATTACGCATGTCAATGACAACCAGGTTTTCCATAGGAAAATCACTTGGCCAAGATTTCAAAGAACATCCATGCCAACATACCCACCTTAAGTTCTTGGGAAACTCTTTGTAACCTCCAGTAAGCCGGGCATAGTTAATCTGTAGTAGTCTTAATTGTTGCATCATTTTAAATGAATCAGTTTCCAATATGGCATCTTCTGAATATTTAATATTAAGGTTGTTCATGGCATGCTTTTCCCTCAGAAGTATATCCATATCGAGAAAAAAGCCTTCAATTGTCTCTGTGTCCTAATAACATAAAACAAAATTGACAGGTAACAAGCATGGTAGCATGTGGAAACACACATGAACATACACAAGTGAGAAGTAATTTCCTTACAATTTTATCTTGCAAAACTTTGAAGAAATCCCTGTAATCCCACAATTTACTAAGCCTGCCAAGATCTTCTGGTGATTGCTGGCGAACAATATCTCTGCCCATCTGCTGAAGCAATTTATCCATCGTATCCTTGTTCTCATTGTCCAAGGTTAACAGATATCTATCCTCAAGATTTTGAATTCCATGTGGCGTGTAGAAATCACATTCCTCTGGTATTACATCTACATATGCATTGTGTAAACTTTGTTTGATCAAAGAGATCAATCAAATCCTAATTCCAAGATCTAGAACAATCATGATTTTTACATACTCATAATATCATAATGTAGAATTAAGAACATCATAATCAAACATACCTGGAGCCATAATCGCAAACCTTGAATTACTTGAACAAGAATTGAACCATCCTTGGTGTAGCCCGAAAATTAGTTTCTCTCTCCTAACCTTTATTCTTAGGATACACAATTCGATGGGGCATGTGTATATTTATAGGTAGAGAGAGAACAGGTTCCCTAGCTCAACATAAACTTTACTTCCCATCAAAGTAAAACATCAGGAAACCACTTCTTCTCATTGACCAATCAGAAAACATTAGTTAGTTATACCGGTTAGATTAGGATTGATAACCTTATTATTATCTAACCCAAATTAATTATCTGATAATAATTATTAAAATCACATGTGCCAAATCAAGTGGGCCACATTAATTCTTACATTCTCCCGCTTGGCCCATATGATTATCTTACAATTGGGTCTAGCAAGATTTGCATAAACGCGCAATAAATTCAATCCATACTACTTTAATTTGGTCATCATAATATCATAATTAAACAACCCACTAATGCGAGTCATGGTAGTTGTACATTATTAACACGATATAGTCCCTTCCATGTACCACAACACTAGCAACTTGTCTAACACAATCTATAATTGAGAAGTATATATAATAAGGTCCAACAATAATGCCCTATGTCGAAGGCTATTCTTGTTATCATTCAATCAATCTTTATACATGTACGTACATTTTGAAAAACAATAAATATCGTAAACAATTCAAATAAAAACTAAAAGTGTCAAATAATCATCATGCAAAATCCACAACATTAAGTGAACAACCATCATGAGCTACAATCAAAACTCATTATGTTTACATCTTTAAATGTCTTTAGTGGCACTTTCTTTAATGAATTTGCAATTATGAGCTTCATGCTATTATACTCTATAGACACTTAGCAAAAGGCATATATGCGAAATTATCACAATAAATTCTCAGCGGCTTGACCATAAAGTCGACAATTCCAAATCCTAAGATTAGATTTTCACATCCATAATCCATAAATTGTAGCCTCAAAGCAAAACACAAATTTAACTTTCATAATTGTCAATCACCACTAGATGATTAAACTTCTTAAANGTATATATGCGAAATTATCACAATAAATTCTCAGCGGCTTGACCATAAAGTCGACAATTCCAAATCCTGAGATTAGATTTTCACATCCATAATCCATAAATTGTAGCCTCAAAGCAAGACACAAATTTAACTTTCATAATTGTCAATCACCACTAGATGATTAAACTTCTTAAATGTGAGCATATAATCATTCATACCTTGTAAATATCTTATAAGCTCGTAATGATCCATTTCAGGATCGGTTCGGTATTTACATAATTTACCAACTGCAAGAATAATATCTGATATTATACACGTAAATGCATACATAAAACATAAGAAATCCAATACATTCAATCTTTCTAGAATTCTTTCTATATATACTTTATGAGACAACCCAAACAATCTATGTGATCGATCATGGGACACTTAAAATACAATCACATAAATTGTCTCACCATTTTTTATTTAATATTTAAAGAAAGATTACTACTGACAAACAACACAATATCAACATATAGAGTTAAAAACCTTACTCCCACTAACTTTAAGATATAAATACACCGATAATGNTCGATCATGGGACACTTAAAATACAATCACATAAATTGTCTCACCATTGTTTATTTCATATTTAAAAAAAAAAACTTAGTTTTATGTAATAATCTAAGATTACTACTGACAAACAACACAATATCAACATATAGAGTTAAAAACCTTACTCCCACTAACTTTAAGATATAAATACACCGATAATGATATTTTTCTTAATATTAAAATAAGTAATGGTACCACTAAACTTAATTCCATTGTGAAAAAAACTTCTTTATGTTTATATAATTGACCTATTAAGTTTGCAAATCAAGAGTTACTTCAATTCCCTTATTCAGACCCCTTTAGGTTAATTTTTATAGTTTTATATGTATATGGTATAGCTCTAAATCATAACGAGCTACCAATGTTATAATGATTATTAGTGAACCCTTCTTAGACACATAATAGGTCTCTATATAATCAATGTCTCAATTATGAGTGAAACATTTAATCATTAGTTTGACTTCATATCTAACAAGATTTCAAACTTCATTCTAGTCCGTTAATTTCAAGTANTCATATGTATATGGTATAGCTCTAAATCATAACGAGCTACCAATGTTATAATGATTATTAGTGAACCCTTCTTAGACACATAATAGAAGGTCTCTATATAATCAATGTCTCAATTATGAGTGAAACCTTTAATCATTAGTTTGACTTCATATCTAACAAGATTTCAAACTTCATTCTAGTCCGTTAATTTCAAGTAATCATTCATGACATCAATCCAATTAGCAAAGCCATCACTTTCTATGGCTTGTGAAAACGAAATCAAATCTTTACCTATCCCTAAATCAAAATTAGATTCTTGTAGATATATCACGTAATCATTTCGAATAGCTTGTCTTATTTCTGTTAGAGATTATCTTAATGCTACTCATGTGATATTTTGCTACTTCAATTTATTGGTGACAATCTCAATATGGAATGGTTAATCATTAATTTGTTGTTCAACATTGTTAAATCATTCAACAATTGTGGGAACAACAACATCATTACAAGTTGTGGGTATAACTACTTTCTATGTGATTTATCACTCCCACTGATTTCATCATTCTTAATAAATCTGACATTATCAACACATATAATTCTCATACTATGGGTAGGATAGTGAAACCTATACCCCTTGGATTTTTTTTGATAAGCGATATAATTACTATTAATCGTTCTAAAATCCAATTTCTTTTCAAATGTCTCAAACTCCAATAGCATTCATCCATAAAAATCAAGTAATATACTCCTAAGCATTTCTACTATATTGTTAATATGTCTATTAGTTATACCATTATGCTACCAGGTACTAGATATAGTGCGTTAAGTAGAAATACCATTCTTTTTAAGGAGTTTAACAAATAGATAAAGTCATTAGCTTTAACCATCATACATTTCCTAATATTTACCACCTATCCAATCTGATAACTTTCACTTTGCTATATACCTATCTTTCAACATTTATGATATGTACCTTAATTGCATTCTCTACTTGAAATTTTTATGTAGTATATTGAGATAACGATAATGTGAAAAATCATCCATAAACGTGATAACAAATTATTTATGTGTCTGTATGTATAAGTTTAAAGGGTTTTTTACTTCTAGAATCCTTTTTGGTGTTTTTGATTCATTTTTCCTTAATAGAATCTATACACACCAAATCAATAAAATTCGAGATTGAAACAATACCATATTTGATTAGTTTCTTCAACATTTCTCTAATTATGTGACATAGTCATTTATGTCACAACATAAATAATTTTTCATTTATCGGACTACAGTAGGTTCTAAACATTATGATATAGAGTTAGAAGAGTTTCAAAAATAAGTCATTAGACTTTAATTTGTATAAATTATTATGAAGAATACCATAATGCTAAAATAAGTATTCTTAAACAAACTAACACTTTATTATCATATTTGAAAGGAATATGATAATAATCATCATGAAGTTTAGATAAGAAAATTAAACTTCAAAATATCATAAACATAAATTGTTATACAAATAATGATTGATATATAGAAACAAATAGAAAGTCCCAACCCTCTTAAATTAGGTTTGGACCCGATTAACAATGAATATCAATTTATGATTTATCATTCTGAGTAAGAAAAATCTCTAGCATCAAATTTAAAACATTCATAGTAACAATTCAAGTCAATTCATAATGTGCTAGAAGAATATTCTTCTTTAAGGTTTGATTGTACAAAAGTTTTAATACTTATCTTTTCTTTTGAATCATGTCTTTCATTTATATCAATCATTTTAAAAAACGTCTCAACTTTTACATAAATAACACATTATTTATTTCTCTTATGAGCTTAAGTAGCTAAGTAAGCTCTTGGTCTTAGAATAATGTCTTACGTTCTTAAGTCTTGTTTCCTCTTGAACATACATAATAGACATATATTAGCATACTACATATCATCAATATAGGTTCATATCAAAAGACGAAAAGTTCAAATTAAATTACATAAAGAACTCGTCTAACCACAAAATCATCAATTTAGTAGCAAAAATTATGAGGATATATTTATGCATCCCACATGTACTATCAAATTTCATAATGGTAAGTTTAGCCATCAGTGTCCAATAAGAAACTCATCAGTAGTACATAACATTCTTGCATAGTTATATAACATTAATAAGCATTATCCATCTGCGAAAGTACTAACTTAATATTATTCATAATTATCATTCACATAAACATAATGTTTAGTCTATTTGATTCCTTACAGGCTTTGTGCAAAGCCCTTTTCATTAGAACTACTTGATTCAGTAATAGCAGTTAAGTGTCAGACAATTAGTCAAAATACATAAGTGAAATTGAATTTGTTCACATCAATATGAAAATACTCATTCCATTAAATATCGAATTAGACAAAGTATGTGAATGTAACAATATATGAACTAACAATAAAAGACGGTAAATGCTCACTACATTAATACTTTGAGTTATCTATAAGTTTAACCATGAGTTAGAATAAATACATATTCTAAAAAATAATAAGTAGTACTATTATGACTCTCCTTTGAGTAGTAATCACAATATATTAATACATTAATCATTATGGTGATTCTCTCTCACCTAATAGGACTAATTGATAATATATTCATAATTAGGTAAGTCTGTCACCTTTGAGCATCCGTTCCACATCCATTATAAATATACATCAATCATCCTATTCCAGTTAATTAATCATTTGAAAAGTGGTGCACTTTTGGGCCGATTCCTAATATCCAAACTCCTAATATCCAAACGATCAAGAAACTGTGATTTGCAAGTCATTATTTTTTTAATACCTAGATAATAGGTATTAAATATCAATTATATGATTTAATACCTATTAGTCATTCTAGTTGGACCACTTTGGTGGCTACCGAACTATGTCATAATATAGGCACTAAATCAAAATAATGATGTTGCACAAACGATTATTTTAATATCACAAAATAATGGATATTAAAATCGATGATTTGATTTGATATCTATGAGTCATTCTAGTTGAGTCACTTTGGCGACCACCAAACCGTAGCGTAATATAGATATGAAATCAAAATAATAACATTACATAAACTATTATTTTAATATCATGATATAATGAATATTAAAAGCAATTACGTGATTCGATATCTATGAGTCATTCTAGTTGGGTCACTTTAGTAACAACCAAACTATATCATAATATAGATCTAGAATCGAAATAATAATTTTAATATCTTAATCATGGATATTAAATATCAATTGTGTGATTTGATATCTATAAGTCATTCTAGTTGGGCCACTTTTGCGGCTACTAAACTATAGCATAATATAAATACCAAATCAAAACAATGACTTTAAATAAATCATAAGATTAACAATAATCCATTGCCAATTATTCTTCATTATGACACACAAGATCGTACATTAGACATAAATAGATCAATCAATAAATAAAATTTTGTGCTTCAATAAATCATAAAAATTCATACATCATATAGAATATCATGGATAAATTATAATATCGTGAATATCCACTTGCAATGTATGACACAGTGTTCTATGATCTGTGTGTGCAATCTGAAGTCATAACATTTTTTTTAGGTCCTTTAATATATTACACTATGCATAATGTGTAACTGGTTGATCATAGTATGAGATTAATTATTCACACCGATAACTATAATCTCATCACTAATTCCGCTAATAAAAAATGTGGTTATAAATTATGGGCATGGGCATCAATTGTGATAAAATACTATCCATTAATTCAGTACACCCAAAATATTAAATAGAGATATTTAGTTGCAAACACAGTTAAAGCAAAATCGATCAAATTAGTAGCAACATAAATTCATGCCTTTGTATTAATTGTCTCAAACATTAAATTATGAACACACAGGGGCCACTGAGGCAAAATTTGAGCCGTTATTTTATTCAATGCGCAATTATAGAGATGACTCATAGATTGAATAAATAATAAATAAAATATTGATAACAATTAATTACGTCATAAAAATTCTAAACAAATGTGAGTTACCATTCTTTAGTCTTCACGTGCTGACACTGTAGGTTACATAAGGTGAAGACATGACAAGGGTTTAGTACTGATTAAGAATTCAACTTACAAGCAATCCTAACAGCTACGGTTTCACAAAAAACACAACAACATAAAAGTATTTAATTAAGGTTTCTTTAATGAAAAATCACAAGCGTTCACAACACAGGCTCTGATACCATATGTAAACTTTGTTTAATCAAAGAGATCAATCAAACCCTAATTCCAAAATCTAGAACAATCATAATTTTCACATACTCATAATATCATAATGTAAAATTAAGAACATCATAATCAAACATACCTGCAGCCATAATCGCAAACCTTAAATTACTTGAATAAGAATTGAATCATCCTTGGTGTAGCCCGAAAATCGGTTTCTCTCTCCTAATCTTTGTTTTTAGGATACATAATTCAATGAGACATGTGTATATTTATAGGTAAAGAGAGAACATGTTCCCTAGTTCAACATAAACTCTACTTCCCATCAAAGTAGAACATCGGGAAACCACTTCTTCTCATTAGCCAATCAGAAAACATTAGTTATACCGGTTAAATTAAAATTGATAACCTTATTATTATTTAATTCAAATTATTTATTTGATAATAATCAATTAAAATCATATGTGTCAAATCAAGTGGGTCACATTAATTCTTACACATTGTCCATTCCAACATAGAAACAAGCATTCTCAAGGAATAGTTCTTTGTCACGCTCGTGAATTTGTAAACATTCATAGTTTCTTTTAAGATTTTCCAGGATCCTGTCGTCATGAATTGGTCCGGATTTCATTAATACACTTGTCCATAGACCCACCTTTGGATCCTTTGCACCATCGAGGGAACAACCTAAAAATTTAAGAGCCGAAGGAAGCCCTCCGCAATGTTCTACAATCCGCATAGAGTGCTCCATAAAAGCTTCAGGGGGAAGGTTTTGCTCAAAAGCATGCCAACTAAAAAGCTCAAGTGACTCACGATTATTCATTTTCCTAACTTCATACATCTCAGCTTTATAAGGGTCCAGCAATTGCTTGTTTGTGGTTGTCATGATAATTTTACATCCCGGATGGAAGTACTTGTGCATTCTAAGAATTGCATCTAGTTGAGCTTCATGGTCCACATCATCTAAAACAACAAGAACTCTACGAGAAAATACAAACTCTGTTCTCTCACTGATTCCTTTACCAACATCTTTTATTTCTATCTTTAGCCCCTTTCGAAAATATGAAAGAAGTTTTCTTGTAGCTGAATCAAACCATCAGATGTTTTGGGGATTTCACTTAGGTTTTCAAGAAAGATGTTGCCTTCAAATCTATCAGAGTTTAAATTAAAAACATATTGGGCAATTGTCGTTTTTCCAATTCCACTCATCCCACAGGTCGCCATGATGCTCGAATCTGTTGACCCATTTATTAACCATAAATTAATCATTGCGGCTCTATGATCCATTCCAACCAGGTTGGGCTTACCAATTAAGACTTTGTGATCCACATTATCCTTAACAACATCAATAATTATCTCGATGAATTTTGACTCATACCTACACATGATTTCATCAAAGCAAACGAGTAATTAGATACACATTACAGAAATTACAAATATGATAAAATATCTCGTGCAAATGAGCAACCAAACAACTAAGGTTGCGTTTGTGATGATTTATAAAATTCAAAAAATACTTCTTAAATAAATATTTCTAAAAACTACTTTATAAAAAAGTGCTTTCATTAAATAAACACCGTTTGGATATTCAAACAAAAAAAATACTAGAATAATAAGTATTTTTTATAATAAAGTGCATGGTGACGGTGGGCGACAACGGTGGTGGTGGTTGGCGATGGTAGTGGTCGGTGGTGGGTGAGGACAGTGGTGGTGGTGGCGATAGTGTGCAACGATAGTGGGTTGTGGTGATGTGCAGCAATGGTGGTGGGCAACGACTATGGTGGTGTGGTGGTTGGCGGTGAGTGGTGGGTGATGACGGTGGTGGTGGTGAAGTATTTTATGGAGAAATGATTTTAAGAATGTAAAAGTTTTTTTTTTATTTACTTATTTAAGGAGTAAAACTACTTTTGACTTATTAATAAGTAATTAAAATAAATTGTTCTAAATACTATTTTTTTTAATAGTGCTTATGAGAAGTCATAAATTTCTAAAAATATTTTTAAAAAATCACTCCAAACACACTCTTAAGTTTTACCGAAAAACAGAGTGAAAAATTTGACTATGTTATATTTACTCTAAAAAAAAAGGTATATTATATGTATATGTATGCATACATACAGAAAGAATAACAATCCAAAAGCCGAAAATGTCAACTTGTTTTTCTAGACATCTATCATTTTTTTCGTTTTTGAAGCAATAAATTTATTTCAACAAATTATTAAAAGTTAAAAATACTTTTTTTAAACCCAGTGCCTTGTTTCTATTATAGCTAGCTTCCCAAAACATTTTCAAAATTTTCCAAACACAAGCAAATAATATGTAACACGAGACTTTGTAAGCGATTACCCATTAGCTTCGTTTGCCAAGACCAACCTCCGAGTTCTGCAACTTCTTTAAGCGCTTTCTTCCATTCTTTCAACTTGTCCTCCAACTCCTTTTTCTTTCTGTATTCCCTTTCCGCTTAGATCATCTCTCACAGTCTAGCAAATGCTTCTGCAAAAGCTCCTTCCTGCTCCCTAACTTCGCTTGGAGATGCATCATAGAAGAGGGGTAGAACATAATGTCTTTAGTTCGTCGTCTTACGATTGAAGATCGTGACAACTCCATTGAGGCACCAACTAGAAGAAGCATAGTTCTTCAAGAAGACAATTATTGAACTCTTTGACTCTGAGATTGCTTTTTCTCGTTCAGAACTAATACTTTCTCCTCTTTCTTCCTCATCTTCATCTCTAAAAGTGCAAAAATTTGCATTCACCAAAGCTTTGTAGAGGTGGTCGGTAAAGGTCTTGCGCGTATCTAACACATGATAAGTACTTGGATCGGACGCAGAAGAGGAGGCCTCTAGGGCTCTCGAACAAGCCATGGAACAAAAGCCTTGGTAGATATCAAATAAGTTCTTGCTGGATGAATGCAAGAATAATTATACAAGAGAGCTTCTTGGATGTGAGAATCTGTCTCAAGCAATTAAGATCTCTTCATCTTCTTCTGATCCGCAGAAGTAGGTATTTGTATAAACTGTATAAACTTTGGCATTACCCATTTGTCAAACCTTGGCGGATAATTATAATAGGACTTTTTGTCCTCCATGGGTTGGGTTCATCATTCAATTGTGTCATTATTTTAACCCATCGTCTTCAATTGTACACACACACACACACATTTTATATATGTATACATGTATGTCATATGTATGAGCATGTTCCGTGTGCGGTGCCGGCTGAAATGCTAAGCCACTTAAATCTTTGGGTAGCCTCATAATATTTATTGGGGGCATAATTTAAAGACTTAAAGGATTAATAATATTATATTCGGATCGAATTTGAGCCAATGTCAACTAACAATCGTAGATTGTGGTTCAAACTCACATCGGCAAAAGATGCCACCTTTCAATTCGATATCAAGCCTAAAATGTGTCAAACTTGATCTTAAATTTTTATGATCAATCTAAAAAATTCAAAATGTTTTAATTAATTCTTCAAAAAAGTATAATTTAACCAAATAAGATATTTTTTTTAGGATGAATCTTAATTTTTTTTATTATACCTTAATCCCTAAAAATTATATTTTAAATCATATAAATTGTAAACTTCGATCATGTACCTCTTTCACTACGGAATTCAAATCCTAAGGAAAATTTATTTATAATATACTATAATGTATTCTTATTTCTTATTGTCTTCGTTGTGAGATAATAATGATGATAGTAGTAGGAGGAGGCGTGAAGGAAGGTTTCGTGGACCTGGTTGGAGGGCGTTATCTGAATTGTCTATTAAACATGACGTGGCAATTTTTTTTGTTTTTTTAACTGGAGGTCCACTTCCTTTAAAAAGTCTTCTTATGGAAAAAAAAAAGGTATTAATGCCAATATTATCATGTCATATTAACAATTATTAATATAAAGACAAATGAGGAAGCGAATATCATACAAGTCAATAACTATTTGTCTATTTAAATAGATAATTATTCACTCTTTTTTTATATAAGTAAAAAATTATCTAGATAAGGTTCACTTTACTCATACATACATATTTAATTGAGAAAAAAAAAAATATATATATATATATATATATATATTTACACACTTAGTGTTTTTTTTTTGTATTGAATTAAAAGAGTGAGGGTAAGAAAGAGCGCTGAGCGACCACCCCAATAGACCTTCACCGATGGAATCATAAGGCCCCTAACCGTGTTTGGAATATCTCTCAGCACCAAACCTAACTACACTAGCATAACGACCAATCACCAAGCCTCAATGGGGACTGTAAGACTCAAACTTTCTAACCTCAAGGTGAGGAATAAGGTCGGTACCCCACTAGACCACCCTACTTTGTGGTTTTATAAATGATGGTTCAATTGGTGTTGATCCATTAGGCAATGCTGAAGTCAGTGTGCTCCAACCCGTTATCCATCCACCACATGGAGCGGGAGGTTCTCACTGCTCTGTGAAGCCAGGTTGACGCAGTGCCCTCCTCTCTAAGAGCCATGAAACTCCAACTTTCGCCAAAGCGTCGTGGCTCAGCTCCTTACTTGGATCGGGTAGGCCAGCAGTTGGAGCAATGAATCCTACTTTCTAGGTTGACCCAACGTTCCATCACATTATTGCCTCCACTCGGATTACAAGCCTGCGTTATTGAGCTCGGCCATATACACTTAGTTAGATTATCAACGAGATTGACATGAAATTAAATAAAAAATATTGAATAGAATAATTGATTGATGGTGGTGGGTGGCGACTATGAGGGGTGGTGGTGATGTTGGTGGTGTAGTGGGCGATGGTGATGGTGGATTATGGCAACAATGTTGGATGGTTAGTTAGTTTTTTACTGTTTTGGGTAATGAGTGATGGCAGTGGGTGGTGGTAGCGATGACGATGACGATGGTAGTGACAATGGGTGGTGGTGGGCTAATTTTTTTATTATTTTGGGTAGTCTTAGTAGATGTTGGGTGATGACGGTGGATGGTAGGTTAATTTTTTACTATTTTATCTTAACTCCTATCAAATCTTTTAAAAATTTTGATCTCCTTCCCACAATCCATTTCTTTCATTTTTTCATTCAATTTTTTTCCAAATTTCTTTTTCTATTTCTCTTCCCTCAAAAACCTTCATTTGAATTATCCCTTCGCTCTCATATTTCTTTCGTTCCCCTCTTGTTGTCACATTCCATTTCCTCGTCTAACCTCTTTGTCTCATGTAAGGGTGTTCAAATTTTTGATTGGCCGCAATTTTCTATTCTACCCTACTGTAAAACTAGTTACAAAAAATCAAATAGGAATGTGAAAGAGTTTGTGGTTTTTCGATTAAATCGAGTAGAAATGTGAAAATACCCATCAATTTCTGCATTTCTACTCTACCTTACCCTCAAAAAATATATTTAACTTTTTTATATATTTTTTTAGTAATTATAAGAGTATTTGTGTAGTATAATTTATATTATAACATTATTATTGTTGTAGATGTTTGAGTTGTTAAAACATGACCTTATTTTTTGTGTAGGTTATATGATTTGTGGTAAACTAGTGATATATTAGAGCAGTTATGATTTTAATATATTTCATATGGTTTAAAATTAAAATAATTGTTATTGTATTTGTGTAACAATTATGATGGATTGATGTTCATATTTTTTTTGTATTTTATTGTAATTGTTGTTATAGTTGTTTTAAGTTTTAGTGTTATTAATTTATTGTGTTGTTAAATTGGTGCATGTTATTTAATTTAATTGTTAAAATGATCCAAAAATTAATAGTTACAAAAGTATTTATCCGACTTTTTACCCGATTAATCGAGTAGGAAGTCAGGTAAGAATACTACACCTGATCGGATAGGATAGGCCATGAAAAAATTCTTCCGCAAAATATCGGGTAAGAAAACGAAAGACTATATTTTTTACCTGTATGATAGGGTGAACACCCCTAGTCCCACGGAACTGAAACAGAAAAAAACCAAATCAATTGACCACTAATTCCACTAGGATGAAAGCACACACAAGTGTCAATCTATCAAATATTACAAGTAGGAAATTAAATTTTTAATTTTTAAAAACATTACAATTGTCAAGATTTATCCAAATTTTATTTACTTTAATCTAGTTGTACAAAATTCATTCATTTTCTTGACATTACCTCTAATCTCATACAATTCCATCAATACACTTCTCCGTACCAAATAACTCCTCTAATATATACGTATTAGTTTGACAAAAAAAAAAAAGCCAACAATCATTTCAACCATGTAATAGGCCAGCCCAACTCATGGCCCACTATGTTATTAGGCTTTCATGCCTGTCAATGGGCCCATGAAGAACGCTTTTTGTTGGTGCTATGGAAATTGCAAGAACCACTTGCCCATTTTTTTTTTTTTTTTGGGATAATTTGAAAGTCGGTATAAAAATTTAAACTTATTTGAATTAAACTAAATTAATAAAAATTATTTTTTTCTAAGTGCATTTTTTTGAAAAAAAACTAGAAGGTCTTTTATTACTCAATTACTCTCTCTCCCCCTTTCTCCATTACTCTCTTTTTCTATTACATTGATAATTTATTTTATTTTTTTAATATATAAAAATTTGATTTAATTTTTTTATCTCTCTCCCTTATTTTGTCTCTCTCTCTCACCCTCTCTTCCCTTATTTCATTGTTCTCTCTCTTTATATCAATGATACAACAATACAACTACACTTATCAGTTACACCAATTAGTTACAATTATCCTATAATACACCAAACAGTTACTCATGTATTCTAATAAACCAAACAGTTACATTAAACAATTATACGAAATTATAATATTAACCCAATTTATCATTCAGTTATTTACATAAATCAAATAGTTATACTATTTAGTATCACGACATGATTCTACTAATTATAAATACCAAATTGGATTTATCATTATATAAAAGACTTTACTATTATACTAAATTTGGTATATATAGTTAATGTAACGATATTGCAATACTAAATAGTGTAACTATTTAGTTTATGTAAATAACTAAATGATAAATTGAGTTAGTGTTATAATTTTATGTAATTGTTTGGTTTATTAGAACTTATGAGTAACTATTTGACATATTATAAGATAATTGTAACTGATTGGTGTAACTGATTAGTCTAATTGTGTTGTTATAATGTTAATATAAATAGAGATAGAAAGAAAATAGAGAGAGAGAGAGAAACGGTTAGGAAAAATAAGAGGAGAGAGAGATAGATGAAAAAATAAATCAAATCTTTACATATTTAAAAAAGAAAATAAATTAGCAATAATAAATAGAGAAAAAATAAGAGAGAGATGAGAAAAATAACGGGAAGAGAGACAGATAGAGAGAAAATAGGAGAGAGATAGTGAGAGAGTGTAATAAAATCTTTACATATTTGATTAGATATATAACTATCAATCAAGAATGCATAACTTAAATGAAGATATTTAGATAAAAAAGTTTTGATTTCATTTAAATTTTGTATTTAAACACAATATATTTTATTAAAATTGAACTTAATAGATTAAACAACTTATTCATACACTTTTTCTTAAATAAGTCTAGAAAATTATACCTAATGTCAAAAAACTTTTTTTTTTTAAATTTTTTCACTATCGAGTCGGATTATGGCTCTTTAGCTACTGAGAAGTGCTAAGGGGTGCAATCTAACATCTATATTATATTTGAAAGTGTTAGTTAAAATTTGGTTGTTGTTGATGTGGAATTCTAGAGAGTTTCTGGTCCAGTTAGCCAACGATGACCTAAAACGAAAATTGGTGGTAGATGTAGATTTAAGATCGACCCATCCATTACTTAAGAAAGTTTCGTATTTTTCAAAACTCAAATTGCGTATTATTACATCATTTTAGAGTTTTTATAATTTTGTCCCAACGATTTGATTGGTGAGGATTGATGTTCGATAAATTAAGATTAGGTCCTAATATTTATCTATCGACTTAATCCTTATGTACCCACCACTTGGACTTTCCCCTCCATGATTTATTTACATTATCCTTCTCTAGTTTTAAATCAGGAGAGTTAAGGGTTGTTTGTATAATTACCTATCAACCATTTTTTCTCTGCTACGTGGAAGAGATAAAGCTACGGATAGCCACAAAAAANCAATACTAAATAGTGTAACTATTTAGTTTATGTAAATAACTAAATGATAAATTGAGTTAGTGTTATAATTTTATGTAATTGTTTGGTTTATTAGAACTTATGAGTAACTATTTGACATATTATAAGATAATTGTAACTGATTGGTGTAACTGATTAGTCTAATTGTGTTGTTATAATGTTAATATAAATAGAGATAGAAAGAAAATAGAGAGAGAGAGAGAGAGAAACGGTTAGGAAAAATAAGAGGAGAGAGAGATAGATGAAAAAATAAATCAAATCTTTACATATTTAAAAAAGAAAATAAATTAGCAATAATAAATAGAGAAAAAATAAGAGAGAGATGAGAAAAATAACGGGAAGAGAGACAGATAGAGAGAAAATAGGAGAGAGATAGTGAGAGAGTGTAATGAAATCTTTACATATTTGATTAGATATATAACTATCAATCAAGAATGCATAATTTAAATAAAGATATTTAGATAAAAAAGTTTTGATTTCATTTAAATTTTGTATTTAAACACAATATATTTTATTAAAATTGAACTTAATAGATTAAACAACTTATTCATACACTTTTTCTTAAATAAGTCTAGAAAATTATACCTAATGTCAAAAAACTTTTTTTTTTTAAATTTTTTCACTATCGAGTCGGATTATGGCTCTTTAGCTACTGAGAAGTGCTAAGGGGTGCAATCTAACATCTATATTATATTTGAAAGTGTTAGTTAAAATTTGGTTGTTGTTGATGTGGAATTCTAGAGAGTTTCTGGTCCAGTTAGCCAACGATGACCTAAAACGAAAATTGGTGGTAGATGTAGATTTAAGATCGACCCATCCATTACTTAAGAAAGTTTCGTATTTTTCAAAACTCAAATTGCGTATTATTACATCATTTTAGAGTTTTTATAATTTTGTCCCAACGATTTGATTGGTGAGGATTGATGTTCGATAAATTAAGATTAGGTCCTAATATTTATCTATCGACTTAATCCTTATGTACCCACCACTTGGACTTTCCCCTCCATGATTTATTTACATTATCCTTCTCTAGTTTTAAATCAGGAGAGTTAAGGGTTGTTTGTATAATTACCTATCAACCATTTTTTCTCTGCTACGTGGAAGAGATAAAGCTACGGATAGCCACAAAAAAGTAGTGGTACAGTGTTGGACAAGCTAGACGACGACCCAAAAAAATGACGAAGTGCAAACGTATCGTGCAACAAAGTCAATTAATTTTTTTAATTTATAAAAATATAATAATAATTAAAATTAATTCATTTTATCTACTTCAAATATATAGTATAAAATTCATTCTAAATTTATTTTTTGGGTAAAAAATATTGGCCCCTAATAACAGACACCCGCACTCATTTATATTTACATTTCTCATCTCTCTTACATCTGTCATTTTCTCTATCTTCACTTTTCATATTAAAGAAAAGTAAAAAAAATTATATTACTATTTAAAGTATAAATATTGCATTAATATAAGTATAAAAACTATATTACTTTTCCTTGATAATGCGACCGACCAAATTTTATTTTATTAAATTCGGTCCAACTTATGAGGAATTTTTTTTTTTTTTATCACATGGGAGCTACAACACTTCTATTTAAAAGCATAAGTGAGGCAATCTCTCCATAACTTACACACACACCCAAAGTGGGACAGCCTCAATCGATCACAACTTATGAGAGATTCACCAATGAACTTCTATATGCAATGTTACGTGAATTTAAAATTTTGATTTGATCAATTATTGTTATTAATTTAATTGATCTCAGTATTTATTAAAATTCATTATCTATTCAATAATTGTGAGTAATTAAGTCAGTATTTTAAGTTCAAATAACATTTTCAACTTCTATTGCATAGTTTTGAGTTTATATTAAATTAATTCGGCAGAATATTGAGAAAAATGACGCAACAAATGAGAACATTTGTGTATATATATAATACAAGAAAACGCATGTATTACATCTCACACTCTTCTTCTCTTCCTATCATTCTCTCTAAAAATTAGTTCAGATGACAGAGAAAAGCAAGATTTTAGTAATCGGAGGGACTGGTTATGTCGGAAAATTCTTAGTGGAGGAAAGTGCAAAAACTAGGCACCCAACTTTTGCACTGGTCAGAGAAAGCACCACCTCAGATCCTGACAAGTCAAAAATCATAGAGAGCTTCAAAAGTTCTGGGGTTACAGTGATTTTTGTATGTAATTAGCAAACAAGAATTAAAGTTTTGAATATTCGTCTGTTTTTTTTTTATGAGTTTTTTTTTTCAAGGAGCAACTAATATTCTGATAATGAGATGTTGATTATTTTTTTAGGGAGATATCTACAATCATGAGCGCTTGGTCAGCATAATCAAGCAAGTTGATGTGGTGATCTCTGCGGTCGCGGGACAACAGAGTGCCGATCAAGTGAACATCATTGCAGCCATTAAAGAAGCTGGAAACATCAAGGCAAGTAATTTGGCCATTGAATATCTTCAATTCTCAACACATCCTCTGTTACAAAAGGAGGCAAACGATGTTGTTTTGTTAAATAGAACGACTGCCTCTGGAGCCAAACCCTCCTCTGTTATTTTCTATGGTAAAAGTTTCTAACTGTAAAACATGATGAGTTTCAGAGATTTCTACCTTCAGAATTCGGATTCGACACGGACAAGATCCATGCGGTTGAGCCAGCTGCAAGCGTGTTTAAGATCAAGACTCAGATTCGAAGGACTATCGAGGCTGAGGGAATTCCTTACACTTACGCGGCGTGCAACGCTCTTGCTACTTACTTTCTTCGTAACCTGGGACAATTGGATGAAACCACTACTCCTCCTAGAGACAAAGTAGTAATTCTTGGAGATGGAAATTCCAAAGGTAATAAAAAAAATAAAACAGTAGAATCGATTGAAACAGATAAGTAGACAATAAATTTTCGATTGAAACAGATAAGTAGACAGTAAATGATCCGATGAAAAAGATCACTAAGAAACTTTAGTTATTGATAGTAGAATCGATTGAAACAGATAAGTAGACAGTAAACAATTGGTTTTAGATGGATTAACTTTATTTTATTCTCTATCTTCAAGCAATTTTTGTGAAGGAGGAAGATGTAGCAACATACACCATCAAAGCTGTGGACGACCCTCGAACCTTGAACAAGCTCCTTTACATGAGCCCCCCTGCCAACATATTGTCCTTCAATGAGTTGGTCTCCCTGTGGGAGAACAAGATTGGCAAGACCCTTGAGAGGACATATATCCTGGAGGATCAACTCCTCAAGAACATCGAAGGTGAGTAACAACTATTCTGCCAATCCTAATCGTACTTCCATGTCAATTTTCCTCTGTTATATATCATTCCAATTAAGTTTTGCGATAATTTTTGACGAATTGGAGTTGATGGTAGTCGGAAATAGGCTCATATAAATCATACCTGATCATCTTCTTACTGGTTTTGGTGCAGAGGCTCCAATGCCCTTAAAGTTCCTTTTGTCCATCTGCTATGCTGCTTTCGTAAAAGGAGATGTTTCAAAGATTGAGGTTGATGCTTCTGTGAGTGTAGAGGCCTCTCAGCTCTATCCAGAGGTGAAATACACAACTGTGGACGAATTCCTCAATCAGTTCGTCTAAGATCCAGCACGGAGACTCAATTCTCTGCCTTTGCTTCAGCTTTAATAATCTTAATAAATCTTCTGTGTAAAATGCTGTACTTCATAGTTTTTTGTATTGAAACAATGAATTTTGAATCTTGTGTTTAAGCAAATATGAAACAATATCAAACAACCAGACTCGTGCTTCGAAACAAGGACTACACTTTTCCAAAAGGATTTGACTGTTCAAGATCATAAATGAATAGACAAATAAAAAAATAGTGTTCGAATAACTTATTAAAATCATTTTAAAATATTGTTAAAAACACTTCTACGCAGAAGACTTTCCATTTTACATTTTATCATCACCACAGCCACCAACACCACCACCATTACCATTACCATTACCGATACCACCACACTTGTCATTTGAAGTTTGTTCTCTCTATATATCGCAGATCCCATGTACAACAAGGTGTTGTACTTTATCGGTGTCGAAACAAACGCAAAAATTTCAATGAGACATTTTGCATTGTCGTCTAACCTACTCTTCTTTATTTATTTAATTTTTCTTTTTATAGATTTAGACAACCTACTCTGTTATTGCTTTCTTAATATACACATAAATGAGAGCAAATTGATTAGACTAAATCTCATGCTAGAACTTGATTACTGCATTAAAAAACAAAAATTGGTATGTATCTTAAAATTTAAAATAGGTGTATTTTATAACTTTTGTGGATCATTTTATAATAAAAAAATTTCAGCCATATTTTTTCTAATTTATTATATTTTTAAAGAATCCCTTTATTTTGTTTCAATGTAAAATTATTTCAATTGATATAAAACGGACAAAATGAGCATAATAATAATAATAATAATAATGTTGTGAAGAGGAAGAGAGCAAGAAGCTTCCTTGACGTGAATGGAGGTTGCAGAGACCTTGACTTGAAGTCTTGGCGTCGTCTTAGCTTACGCGTCTTTATAATAGCCAAGTCACCTCTGGGGCCCACATGTGAAAAATAATTAACAAATTAAGATTTTTATGCGGCCAATTTTTTTTTAATTTTATGGTCTGTTTTTGTGGATAAGCTTTGACACTGTTATCTAATTTTTAATATCACTTATTATTTTTGAGTGTTTATATTAATTTTTGAGTGTAATTTATTAACTTTTCATATTTGCTTACTTACTTCTAGGTAAAAGTTGTGACTTTTTAGATTGAAACTTTCAATCGTTTGAATTTTTTTTTTTTAACTTTCTCAAATGGTATAGAAAATTGAATGGCAGTACAGTATTGTTTTCACATCTTTTTTGGTATGTTTGACATGGTACAAAAATATGATGTATAAAAAGCAGACGATGGAAAATATATTAATGTGAAGGATGATTTTTCATGAGTCGTTGTACAGCATGTGATTACATTTCTAAAATCATTACACGTCGAAGCATCATAATATTAACTGAGTTTAGTTTGTCGTTAGAACTAGTCGAGCTTGAACTCAAGTAAAACTTTAACACTCAAAACTTAAATTCTTCCTCAAGCTTGGTATAACGTATGATATAAGTTTGCAAGCATTTAAGCAAGAATTGAGCTGAAATTGAGTTCAAATGTTTTTAAAATTTCAAAAATTAAACTATTAATTTATTAACAAAAATGCCTCAAAAATTATACAACCAGCCATAAATTCGTTTTTCTTTAGGTTAATCAACCATAAAATTCAAACTAAAGGTTCATTTTTGTTTCAAAAATCTATTAAAAAAAAAAAAGCAGACAGAAATTCATATAGTTTGATTCTAAGTTTGAAACTAATTGAGGCTCTTTAATTTTGACGAAGCACAAATTGGTTTTGCACATTACCTGTCAAGTGATCAGTAATAAATATAGTAATAAAGTTGAGAGAAATAATAAGTTAAACGAGACAAGAATTTATAGTGGTTCAGTCAACGTGACCTACGTCCACTGTCAGGGGATTGGATGACCTGATGTTTTATTATTTCGAGGAGTGTAGGGAGAGCATGGAGATACAAGCTATGAGACAGAGAGGAGAGTGATAGTAGATGTGCTCAATTGAGTATGATGCCCCTAAGTGTTGGCAAAACTTACAATTTATAGTCGTCTCATCAGTAACTAAAAGGCTAATTTGATGGAGTTGATGTCATCTTTTTAATGGATGAGTCAGTTACAGCGCTTCCCAAAAAATTCGGTCAAAGGATGATGTAGTGGACTGNTGATGTCATCTTTTTAATGGATGAGTCAGTTACAGCGCTTCCCAAAAAATTCGGTCAAAGGATGATGTAGTGGACTGATGATTGACTTCTTCCAATGCAGCATGGATGAAGCTCTTAGATGACCCTTACTCTAAAGTGAATAGGATAAAGCTCTTGGATTGACCTTTACTCCAAACTGGCTAGAATGACCCTTCATCCTCTCTTTGTGATGTAGCTTCTCGAACCTTGATGAGTTTGATTAGGCATGAACCTCATTTGGGCTAGACCTATTAGATCTTGTCTAGTTGGACTGTTTAATTAGGCCAGACTTACAACATGAATTGGACCCTCAGGTCTGGCCATCAAATTTGATGTCTCTTTGTTTTCTAATAAATGGCTCCTGGGCATCAAGAGATTTTATAGTTTTTGAAGTCAGGAGATTCAATTACTAAACTATCAAGAAATATTTGGCCAACTTATGCTTTGACCTCTCGACTTTGTCCCTATCTCGCATCATACTCCTAACTATTATGTTTCTCATATTCTACTCCGACCATTGTTGGTGAAGCTAGTCAAGGCCAACACAACGCAAATCACTAACATTCACCTTAATAACAAACTGTCATATGAAAATTTAAACTAAAAGATAACTACTATAACGGGTTCTCTCTTCTTTTGATCTCCTTCTTCTTTATTTCTTCTCTTATATATTAGCAGCAACCCCTTGCAATGCACATAATTTGCACACATTTCCTTCCTTTTCCGTCTTTCTTCCCCTTCCCGTTCCTTTTTATTTTTTTTCTGGTTATCGTATAATTTGAAAAGCTAAATACAAAATTATTAAAAATTAGGGTGATAAAATAAATATGAAAAGTTAGAGTGGTAATTTCAGGCCTGCTTGACTCACCCATTGAAGCCTCGGACCTGCAAGCCTATATATCGTTTCTGGTTAGTGTTCTTCCTAGTTGTCTTTTTGGAAAGCTCCGATGCCACTCGTACCCATACAGTGTAAAGAGTTTTGAGTTCAAATTTTCCCGCAAACGCTAAGCCTTCACGAAGAGAGAAATGAAACACAAACTTCTATATCGCTAGTCAAACGCCATCTCCAATGACACTAATAAATACAATTGAAATGGAAAACAAAAGAATTTATGAAAGAAAGATCAAAGAAAACATAGATAAAGATACTGATGTAGGTATGAGAATATCTCGATTGATGAATTGGGCATCCACCTTTTCTTGCTCATCGTACAGAAGACAAATTCCAATCTCCTTACCTCCAAGCCATCCATTAAAATGGAAACACTCAGTTTATCGACAGGTTTGAACTGAAACCTAAGCTTCCAATGACTTAACCACATCATACATCAGTCTGGTTCCGAAAATCCCAAAAATGTTGGTTTATAAATCACCTTATTCTTGATCCCGTTATTGATTTCTGCTTCAATACATTCTCCACCCATCCAGTGGTGTTTATCATTCGCATAAACACAACACGTACTCAACTTGTGAATTTTAAGATTAAGAGTTGAAGGGATGGTAAAAGATATCGAGTACCCTGCTTTTGAATTGATGAACCAACCTGGAACATTACTACTAGGTAGAAATGTGCTGAATATTCCTTCTTCGAGTAGTACCTGTGCCATGAAAAGTAGAGTTTTGCCTGTTACAGTTACAAATATACACAATTGAGAGAGAAAGAGAGAGTGGGAGGGGAGGGAGAGAGCACTTGAATGGGGAGCTTATTTTTCGTTGATGTTACCGTACTGCACAATTCCACCTTACTGCTTCCGATGGATTCCATGTTAGCTAAACCCAAATTTTTGATTGTATTTGCATCAAAATTTTCTATGGGTTCTAACTTAAAACGACCTTGCAGCTCAACTAGATTCTCGCAAAAACCTATGTCGAATAAGGGTTCAGATGCCACAGGTGATGCATAGGTTACTTTTTCCAACAATGGGCAACCTCTAATACATAAGTAGGATTCTATGAAGGGTGGCCCCGCAAGTGTATGTAGCTCTTTACACCATTATATGTCCAATGTATGGAGACTTTTAAGACTTCGGACACAGTCTGGTAGGTTTCGAATTGGATTGGCACTTAGATTTAGATACCGCAACAAGGGTAAGTCTTTAAAACTCTTAGGAAAAACACCATCCTGTAGATTGCATCCTGCAACACTTAAGTTTACCAATGAAGGTGGAAGCAACAAAGTTGGACTGTAATCCACAGGGCATTTGGTTGGAAATAGGTTGAATGGGTTGACCAGTTCTACTCCATTACCTCGAAACACTTTAAGGGAATGCATCCCTCTTAGATCTGGACATTGAGCAACCAGAAATATTTAACGTTTCAAGAGATCTAGGTATGTCAAAATTTCTTGAAAACTTCTTCAGATTTTTACAAATTTTCAGATTCAGGAAAACAAGTCTCCGAAGTCTTGAAATTGATTCATGAACTTCAACTAAATTTTCACAATCACTTAGGATTAATCTCTCAAGACTAGGCAACCCCAAGAAATTGGGGGTTGTAGTGAGGTCATGGCAATGTCCGAGGTCAAGGATTTTTAAGAACCTAAGAATCTGTTAAAAGATCAACAAATAGGGAAGTTGATATCAGAGACATGCAAATGATAGCTGATGAGTGGGTTTTATACCTACGAATTAAGTACTTTCGGGTTGATAAAATTGCAAGTTTTCAATTATTTTATGTTCATTTTTATTTATTTTGTGTGTTTTGATGTTATTTCGTAGGGATGATAGTTTAGAAGGAATCATAATTATTTGGGAGGAAGCAAGGTTAATTGGGAGCCTAAAGGTTATATTTTTGGAAGAGGAAGCTAAAGGGTATTTTAGGCCTAAAAGGGGGGGCGCACTCCAGTGCCAATTTGGGCACCCCAGCACCCACATACTGTCCAATTGGCTCCCCTGCACTGATTTCTAGCGCCCCCGCGCTTGTGTTGGTCCGTGACACAAATTTTACCTTATTTTTGACTCGAAATTGGACTCTAAAACTACATATATTCTAGGGTTTGTATGGGGAAAGGATATTCTGACTTCTGGGGGCTGAAAACATCTGAAAAGACCAAAGAATTGGAAGAAAATTGAAGACAAGAATCGAAGAAATCGACACAAAGAAGATTGGACTTGAAAGCTAGAAAATTATTGAAGATTGCAACTAAGTTTTCATTCTTTTCTTTTATTTTTAATTCTAGATTCTCTAAGATGTTGTTCAATTCTAGAATGATGTTCTTCAATTACATTATGAAATAAATATTTATTAAGATTGCAACGGAACTTAATGTTTAGTTAAATGATCTACTCTCGTTTCTAGTTTTATTGATTATATATGAGTTGTTTGTCATATTTGTGCTTAATATATGATTGTATGGCCAACAATTAATTTGATAATCTAGATGAAATTGGAAGATGAATTCTAGGTTTAGATTTAAATATAATCACATGTGTCTGGTTAATTCTTCTTCGGATTGAATTGTTGGATTTGTATTTAGGATAGGAATATACATATATGTCATGTGTAACTTTTATGAGAGTTTGAACTTAATGAATCTTTTCCAACTTATTTTACATAGGAATATAGTAATTTAATCGGGATAGATAATTTTATTTAACTATCAGAAGAGGTTTGACAAACAACTTTGAGTTCTCAGTTAACAACTTATTTTGATCAATTAGCTGGAAAGAGAGTTAGAAATGTTTATATAAAGCATTAGGGGGAGTTGTAATCTTAACTTCTTTTATCCAGTACATTCAACCCTTGTTTATTAAATTTAGATTTAGTTTTAAATTAGTCATTTCATAGTTCAATTCCAATTGTTTAAATAAAATTGAATTGATATAAAGTTAGTACTTGTAAGTTATTACTAATAATTCTCTGCGTGAATAATAATCTACTTATCACTTTATTACTTGTTGATCGTGTATACATGCACGTAAATTGTCAATATTAAATTCGGACAACAATAACCCCCACCCCAAAGAAACAAAGTGCAAAAAGAGGAGGGCAATAGTGGATGAGTAGCATTCCTTGACTCCCATCCATACCTGTTCTAAGCTACTATTACGCATGTCAATGACAGCCAGGTTTTCCATAGGAAAATTACTTGGCAATGATTTCAAAGAACATCCATGTCAACATAACCATCTTAAATTCTTAGGAAACTCTTTGTAACCTCCAGTAAGCCGGGCATAGTGAATTTGTAGCAGTCTTAATTGTTGCATCATTTTAAATGAATCAGTTTCCAATATGGAATCTTCTGAATATTTAATATTAAGGTTGTTCATGGCATGCTTTTCCCTCAAAAGTATATCCATATCGAGAAAAAGGCCTTCAATTGTCTCTGTGCCCTAAAAACATAAAACAAAACTGATAGTAACAAGCATGGTAGCGTGCGGAATCACACATGAACATACACAA